>CAJQZP010000398.1:0-17975 GCA_907164705.1 Parnassius apollo
GTCCGTCAGACGATATACGATAATATGTAAGTATTTAAAAACATATAGAGCGTTGGCTAGAAACAACTCGGTTTATTTTTTTAAGCGCATGTTGCGTTTCTAAAGCATTTTTGTCGAATCTAATGAAAAAGCATTGTAGATGCAGTAATTATTGTAGGGTCGTATAACCGGTTCTTCGGCTCGTCACACGCATCGACTATGAGGTAACCTATAGATGGTTATATCGACATTCTTTGCACGCCTGCTGCCGTTTCACCGAGGTGCCAGAGAAAATTGATCGTATGTCGGTTAAACGATCTCCTCTCGTTCCCGTGCCATTGTTGCTATTCGACATTTGTGGAAAGTAGGCGTTACCATTACCGATACGTTAGCGACACCGATATACGTATGTTAGTCTATACTTTCATTTTTACATTTAGATAGCAACATGGCTTAAGCAACGTGTGGACGCTATACGGTTACTATTGTTTTTAATTAAAGTTACCTTTAAAACGAGCCTAATTATTGTTAAACATCCAACATAAGGTTGTTCGCCTTTACAAAGCCGATATAGAGATTTTTAATACTTATATACGGAGAACCAGTTAAAGGAACCTCACAGACATTAATCAGCGTTGTCGGTAACCGTAGACGTCTCCGGGGGATTAGCCGCCGAGATATTCTATTCTCCGTTCGTAATTAATAGGTTTTGGCAAGTGAACGTTAGCAGCCCGGCATAAATAGGTTTCGTGATGGCGCGCTGCAGTTGCGTAATGAGATAATTAATACGAGCGCAGCAAAAACAATACCGGCGTACAGGAAACGTAAGAGTATTCTGATGTGAACACATTTGATGTGCGACCCACGCGTTGAGAAGCGGGCCAACGGCCTTTCAACGAGCGACACCTAGGCGAGCTTAGTCTGGCAATACACCAACGGACGATTTGGAATATTTCCGACACAACAATGTGAATAGATAAGTGCGGGAAGAAACGTGGGACGGGAGACGTTTGTTGTTGTCCTAAAGTATTTTATTCGTACGTCGGATTAAGTTACAAATATGACCTGGACGGTAGACAGAGCGAGTCATGAACCGACATTTACCTAAGTATGAATTATGAACGCCCACCTCAAATGAGGCAATGACTTCTGGCTTTAATTCATTATACTGTACAAGTTTATGATGATTAAAGAAAGACAAAAGGCATTGTTCTCCTTAATTCAAGAGTATATTAGAAACGAAGTATAAAGGAGTTATACGTTAAATATACAATTGATATTTCATTTGAAAACCTACTACACACGATATTAATTTGCAATCTAATCTAAAACGGAATTAGAAAGCAAAATTATCGATTTCCCGCAATACTTTCGATTCGGAACGGTATTGTAACGATCATCGCGGTTTGTCCGATTAGCCGGATGCGCGTTAATTAAAGCAGCTCGGCCGGTCCGCGGACGGGCTATTAATTTTAATGTCATGTTATAAACAGCTAATTCTATGTATGTAGGGTTTTGAGACCGGTTACAACATACCTTAAACGGGTCCAGTTTCTGTCGAATTAATATTGCATGATTAAAATTTAGTAGGTGCGGAGTATTTTCTCACGTTTCTAAGACCAGAAAGTAGGTGCTGCGTACTTAAAAGGAATCTGTGGCCGATTCTCGCAGTCAAAAACATTATTAATGTATTAATTAGAGGTTGGTTTAAGTCCTTTGCGGTAAACAGCTTCCAGTCCATAATATGTAGATTAGTTTAAATAAAAGCGCTCTAATTCTCATAAAATAGATAATATAATTTCGATTGATAACTTTGAGGTTCCTTTTATTTACACTAGTTTCAAAAATTATGAGGCTCAAAATTAATATATTTCAGGTTCATATTTTATAGTTCAGAATCATCGTCATCTTTTTTTAAATTAGACATGACCGAAGAAGTTCTGTAGCGAAATTTTCCGAAGAACAAGTGAGGTGAAAAACGAGCACACAGTCTACCTGATGGTAAGTGGATGCTGTGGCCCATAAACTATATTTATCCTCGATGAAAAAGGGTCTCCGGATCTCTACACTCACCATAAGAAACACAGCAGTATGAAGCTGCTATTTACCACTGGTATTCTGTGACTTACATACCACGTTATGTGATTACTGCAACCACTACAACAACTTCAAACAAAGAAGGCTAAAGTTGCGTTGTCACCGTTGAGGGCTAAGTTGAAACGACTCATAGCATGTAATTATACTGGCTCTAAAAAAATCCTTCAGACCGAAACACAGCGGTGTAAGCATTGCTATTTGGTAACACAAATAGGTACTAGGAACAAGAGTCTTGCCTCCTATTAAAAATAAAGTATTTCATCCCCCTCGAGGTGTAAACGTATTTGTAGACTTTTTGTTTGAAATTATCGTCCCTGGTATACAAACAGTGATAAATTTCTTGTCAATCTACTAATATTAAGAATATATATATATATAAAGAAGATTAAGTCCGAGGTCATGAATAAATTAGTTGATGTACATTGTTTATTCTTTAAGATAATTTTCTGAATAAATAATGAAGAGGAAAATTATTGTATTTTTATCTCTGCATTGTTGACTCTGTATTTACATTTTACAATACTACATGCACGTTGTAAATATTTACCTTGTGGAACTTGTTCAATTGTCATACGTAATCTTTGTACGCACAAATGGAATGATCACGTTGCCGTCTGTTATTGA
This sequence comes from Parnassius apollo, assembly GCA_907164705.1. Taxonomy (NCBI): domain Eukaryota; kingdom Metazoa; phylum Arthropoda; class Insecta; order Lepidoptera; family Papilionidae; genus Parnassius; species Parnassius apollo. Next base: position 2,701 of record CAJQZP010000398.1, read on the forward strand.
ATTTATTAACTTTTCTTTAAAATAAAACGAGTTTAATAATTCTTTTAATACGACTTCTTTTTTAGGTTGGAACCTCGTCTCAATAAACGTGGTAGAGCCACGCTGCAGCTATATTATAGTTCTAGCACGAATGGGTCGGCTCGACCGGGGAATAAGAGAATTCTCTCAAAATACCAGGGTAAAATAGCACCATACGAAACACAGCAGCTCAATGCTGCTCTGTTTCGTATGGTGAATGTAGAGAACCGTTGAACGAGGTATCCTATTTTATCTATTTAGCCACGCATCTGCATTTTGATTCTTAGTCGATGATAGATGTTGATGTCTACGTGCCACAGCATCCACTTACCCTCAGGTGACCTGTATCCTCGTTTGTCACCCTTATGCTATAAAAATCCTTACAATATCCGTCTATGTACATGACATTAACATTAAATTCTTTAATTTATGTACACACATTAAGGTACAGAAGCAGTCTTATAGTAATTACGTACAAAGGTTCTACTTATTCCAAATTCGCTGAAATATCTTCCAGTAGAGCCATAAAGGAAATTATATTTAAATTGCAAACTTAGTGCATACATTAGTACTACTAAAAATAAATAATATACACAATGTTACGGAAATTATATAAAATAAAACAATAAATAAAAATAAAATAAATCAATAAATAATAATAATAATTGATACGATAGTTACATATGATATATATATATATATATATATATATATATATATATATATATATATATATATATATATATAAATTAACAGGATGCAAAGTAGTTATCTCTAAGACGTTTCTTGAATATCAACAAAGTTTCGGAATTTCTTATATTTGACGGTAGTGAGTTCCATAATCTTACCGCGTGAACTGAAAAGGAGTGGGAGTAATAACCGGAATTAAAGACGGGAAAGTCAAGAAGATTTTTAACAAGGGCTCTGCATGGTTTGTCCGGAGGATGGGTGAAGGAAAATCGGCTTCTGAGGTATGTGGGAGAGGAAGGGTTGTGCAAAATGTTATTCTTTATTGTGGCTTATACACCTTTTTCATCATCATTACAGCCCTCCACAAGTTCACTGCCAATCATAGGCCTCCACTACGGAATGCCACGAAGTACGATCCTGAACCATTTGCATCCATCGACTTCCTGTATGTTTTATCGTTGAACGAATTAACCACGAATTAACCATTAATTCGTTCAAGGTTTTATCATATCGTCACTCCATTTAGTGCACCTAACCATTATGGCTAAATCACCACTTAATATCAGGTAGTGTAGATGACAAACATTGGTTGGATATGGTTAAAAAAACATAGTTTTCTGATAACTATATTGGAGGTATTGAAACAAAAAGATTCAAAACATCGTACAGATATAGCTTTATAAGTAATTTTATCCTTATCACCTTTTATAACGTATTATTTTTCAGAGGTAAAATTATTTATCTATATCTTAGCTTAGAATCTATGTATATTATCTATATCTAAGCCTTAGATATAAATAATACACTATAGATGCCATATCATTCCGCAACGCCGTTTTGATAATTTATCTTTTATTTCTTATCCTTAAAAATTCTTTTGTGTATTAATAGTAAACTTAAAGAACATTATTTTCCAATTATTCAATAATAATATTTGATCCTTTACATTGAATATGTTCATGAATTGAAACAACTTTAACGGTTGCAGTTAGTGGTAAATAAGCACGATTTAAAAACCGGTCCCTTAAAACCTTCATGTAAAGTTTAATACGTTAACGTGTCCTCAATACCTGTAGTTTCGATTTACAAGCAGAGATAATTAATTCCTTAATTAAATCAGTTATGTGGACTAGTTGTGAAATTAAAAATCTAAAGGTTTTTACATTTCAGAATGTTCTCTTCCTATTAATTTTGTTTTTTTTTTCCTTGAAAAAGAATAATATCATAAGACCTTATAGAATGTATTTGTAGGTCAATATTTTAATTTAATTAATGTACCTAATAAATAACTAATAACTCCATAATACATAATACAATACTCAAATGTAAGGCGGTAAACATAATGTTTACAAAAAACCGTTTAATCGTACGTATTAAATTCTTTTCACATGTCTGTTTGCAGCATGTCAAGGCTGCGGAATTACCTAACTCTATTAACCTTCGTGTTTTTTATTTTTATCAATTGCCATACCATCTTTGATACACTTGATATCCATATTAGTAACAAAAGTAAGACAGCCGACGCATAATTAAGCCATGTCAGTTTATTGCTCAAATATCACAAAAATGATATTATGTGACAAACGAAAACGTAAAACTTCTAACCAAAACAAAACAAACGATTAATGGTCTCGCTGACACCGTACTTAACAAAGTTTCACCGAAATTGGGGACCGATGTGCAGATTTTAGTTTAATGGGTTGAGAAAGTAAAGGCATAACAGCGTCGTTGAATACGAAGCCACCGCTCTGTCCCGCGTCCCGCCGTTGGTTGGCAGTGTTGCGAAATGTACAATAATTATTGGATTCTTACAATAATTTGTTACACGAAACTAAATTGTACCATAAAACATAGCTTTCTCATTATTGTACGCTTTAATACTATATTTTCCTATTTTTACACAATATAAGTTCAATACTAGACACACGCAACTTTAAAATTTATGAACGAACGCATCACGTACTTATACCAAATAATGTAGTTATCGCTTCTAAAAGCGCAAAACGTCTTGTATAGGGATGTATATCATTTGAACCCACGAAACAATTGGCAAATCAAATTGTCTCTAATGTCCTGTATGCAGCAACTTCCCAGCAGTCAAATCCGTCTACATCTACACGTCGAGATTTTGAACTCGAAGAAGAAGACGACTTCAAATTTTCCATTCCTGTTTAGTTCATATTGTATAATTCCGTGCCCTAAGTTTTATTATTTAATTAAAAAAACATTTAATAACATGTTTTTAGTTTATGCAAATATAAAGAAATAGCAAAACCTATTAAATTTGGATTTAGACAGCTAAAATGAATAAGAAAATCTTTAGAAAAAAAAAACAATAATTCTACCCAAAATGCAATATTTTCTAGCTTGGAAACACCATAATTTCGCACCAACTATTTCCCAACACTCTTGCGCAACAAATCGACTATGGATAAGTAGAGTACGGACGTCATGCCCGTCACGCGCCGCGACTCGCTGCGAATAAAAACTGATGACAAACATGTCGTGAGCTTCCCCGACCATCCTCGCTCTGCAATTACCAGACTATAAAGTGACGACCTATTGAACCAACGCAGATCTCGTTCGATTGGTCACAGCGCAGCAATCAGCAAACAAAAATGGTCGAACAAACGTCTGAGCAACGGACCCACCGGTACGTGAAAACGAAACTATCACGCTCGTAAATCGCGCTACTGTAAATGCTGAGGAATGCCGCCTTACAACCGCCGGCCTGGCCTACATAAAACTTGCCGATTTTCGCCCGATAGCGTTGACCTTGCCGTTTTAACTGCGTTGCCATTTAAATTGTACGGACCGCGGTTGATTTTACACCGTGCTTATAGAACCTAATCGATTTATAACGATTGCGATTATCGAATACGTTTAATGATTCATTTATCGTACTCATACCTGACATCGCATTCAATACTCGTATAAGGTCTCTGACAATCCGTGAGTGTCAAATGAACTAGCAGTGGATTCAAGCTTACATTTATTTGTTTATCCAATTGTCCATGTGTATGTAAAGTAAGCAAATGATACTAATCTAATACGACCGTAACAATTTCCACGAACCGTGGAATAATTTTAACCGTAACTGTATATTTGCATGCATAAACACGGAGAATGGAAAGTAACAAGTTTTATTTCACTGACATTTAACGTCAACACAGAATACCCGTGCACTTTTTTATTTTTATGTTACTTTTATAATAAATAACGAAACCTAGTTTTAAGATAAATTAATTAATTAATTCTTATTTTGTGTTTAATAACTAAACTTTTAATTGACCTAGGTTTTATTATTAGTTCTTGTTACAAATGTCGCCAGTTAAAATCTCGGTTGATTTCGTTTTATTCACTTCTTCAAAGAATATGAATAATATGCGTGTCAAGTACTTATTAAAAGTAAGTAGATATTAAAATTATTTATCCTAAATAAAAAATCTACAGTTATAAGATTGAAGCAATATTTTTGAATTGCCATTATTTTATAAAATTTATAAAGATTATTATTATAAGATATATATTTGCACCAGAGTCCAAATTCCATGAAATTAAAGCTATGTAGCTAATAGCTATGTTCTCGTCTCCACTCCATCTCCTTGCGCTAGAAACTAGGCGCTATATAGCTGATCTAGTCTTGTTAAATAAAAGTGGTTAAGTTAGTATAGACTGACCTGACTGATTAAAAAGATGACTTTTTCAATACTTTTCCGTTCACTTCGTATAACAATCCCTTGCATGTTAACAATGCCTAACATTCATGCGTGGTAGAGCCACGCTGCAGTTATTAATTACATGGTCGTAGCACGAACGGGTTGGCTCGACCGGAAAAGGACCACATTCGCACAAGAATACCAGCGTTAGACAGCAGAAAATGCTATGTTTCGCATAATATATTTCTTAGTCCTCAATCTATATATATATATATATATATATATATATATATATATATATATATATTATTTTATAATAAAATATATATTTGTATTATTGAAATCGCAGACTAAACTTATCCTATAAAAGTGCATGTACATAATTTATTTAATAGATTTTATAAAACTGTAAGACTGATCTGTTTTCTACTATCAGGACTTCGAAGTCCAAATAAATTTCTGAATCATTATTAATAATAATAACGTCTAAGTTCAGTTATCATACCCAGTACCCACTGTGATTCCTTAAAATAGACGTATGACGAGACGTATGTATAATGTACCTTATTTAATTACCTGTTTTAATGGACTTAGTTTATGAGTCACGTAATATTATGTAACATATAAATAATAAATTATATCTTAGGTTCATACAACAATTTCCACTTAAATACTATGATTTTAATATCATTATATTGGAACATATTAAACGATATTATAATATCAACCTTGTTCCTCGTTATAAATAAATAAATGATTTTGTTAATATTTTAACATAAACAATATCCTAGTGCCATAGTAGTCCAGTTATAATCGGAACTTGATATGCATGTAGGTCACTGTTCGATAATGGAACATCCGACCGTAGCGTTGATTATAAAAATCGTGAAGCACATCCGAATCCCGGCGGACTCTAAAAGGAAGTTGATCCATTTTGTTCACTCTGGTTTTGCTACACCGATTAAATAAGCTCCTTTTTAAAAGCGTCGGTTCGACGACAAAGAGATACAACGTGATATATAATTAATAACAATCACATGTATTTTTAGAGAGCTTTATTTAAGTAGGTGCCAAGCTAAATGAGTTTTGTCCGAAATAAATAAATTTGATTTGTAAATAAAAATAGAATTAACTAGAAGAAGAAAAATATTTCCAGAATGGGATTTAGCTTTTTAAATTAGCTTTACATATGCTTATTATTATAAGGGGGGAGGGGGGTATATTGTCATAGTTTTTATTTAGCTATTAGCTATTAGCTTTGCTGAAGCTTTTTTTCTGCCCATCTCTTGCTTCAGTTACTCCTCTGTCGCATTTTACGACACCCACAGGATGAAATGGGGTACTCAATGGGCTTACGCGTCGCCACTTCGCGGTGGCCTGTTAGAGGTGTAATTAAATTAAGAATATAAAAATTAAAAACATATAAGTAATGTACTTTAACAGTAGTATTATTACAAACTTCATATAAAGCGCTATTTACTTTACAACTCGATGCTAATTTAATTGCATTTCAGTGACAAAGCAAACGTAAGATTGCTCAAAGTAATGGGAACAATAAATAATTTAAACCCTTCCCATTGTCTACCTTCATATCTTGCATCAATGTTTTTCCTTTTATGAGTGAATGAAAGCGACAAGGGGTTGAGTAAGAGGGTCGGTGAGGATTCTTTGCGGCCCTTCGTGACTTAAGAGAAGGGTTGACGGGGCCGTTTTACCAACGCTCGACTTGAGCAATATAATATTTCACCTGATTAAAACTTTTTTACGTGAAAATATCTTTAAAAATTTGATTTTTGCAATTTTACAGCCTGAACGATTTAGTACAAATTTCGATCTACTTATTCTTAAGTCACTCGTGTCCTAAATTCCCTTCTTACTTAAGTCTGAATTAAATAATAATTTAAATTAAATGAGTATGTTTGGACATTCAGTTTATACTGCAGTTGCTCATCGTATAATATAAATAAGAAATAGGTCACAATTCAGCGTTTTATTCTACTGTGAACACATATCCAAATACTCGTATCGAGTTCATGTTTTATATAAAAAGTACATCAAGAAAAAATTTGAGCCTTCAGTATTTACTATTAAAAAAAATTATTTAGAATACATCGAATTTTAGATGTATGGATTAAATCGGCTGCTCGGTGGGATCGGGGCGCATGTGTGGAAATAAAATGGGGGCTCCAACTACATTTGTCCTTTGAGATGCGATTACAGCAGAAATAAGCTTATAAAATATCCTTATATGATGTTTAATTATGTTAAATATACAACATGTAACATAATTAACGCACTTTGAGAAAGTAGTTTGTTCAGTCATCATTTTTAATATAGGTAATTTTTTATCCCAAAAATAATTAAAACTACGTAAATTACAGTCACACTAAATCTGTACCGTCAAAACAAACTGAAATGTACCGTAACATAAGACAATAAGACTTTTAAGAAAGCAGTTTTATTTGTATTATTACTAATTCTGTCATTCAATAAAAATAAAGAAAAATGAACTTTATTTCAAGCATTTTAAAGTCTGCGTTCGTGGATTTGTACTGTGACCACAACTTTTTTCCGGAATTAGTATAACTAATTTGATAAATTATCAGTGCATAAAAATGTTGAACTAAAAATTCAGTGTATGTATTATGATTATGACATAATATACTAATTGGGGTGTCGGAGGGTGTGCGTTAATTACGTTACATATTGTATATACTAATACTAAACTACAGGTATAGTATCCCAGTTTATATACCAGGGCCGTTCACCATTGTAAATTTCTGTGCATGTAATAATTATGTTTATCAATAAAAAAATTATATATTAATTATTGTTATTCTTGTTGATTTTTTTTTAATTGATCAAATCGTTCAGAAATTACAAGATCACTAACAGACGTACTAATGATGTTTTAATATACAAGGATAAAGATATGAAAAAACGTATTTGATTCCTAGAGTATACATAAAATAATTTAAGCCGGATTGGATAACCAATAAATAGGACATGTCGCCATTAATAAAAAAAATAACTTATCAAAGTTTTGCCCTCGGTTTTACATCGATTAATGGCCGACAACGTAAACAGAGTCGTAGCGTTTTGTGGGAGGATTGTCCTACCCTTATCCACCCAGTGGGCCTTTCGCCTCCCCTCTACGTCACCTTATTGTGACATTTTCCTTTTGTCGTCCCCTTCGAAGTTTAATAATGTCTTAAAGAAACGAATTTTGAAAATTAAAATAAAAATCACAATATCAAGTTTTCTAACATTTGTATAAATTATTTTTGTTTATCATAAATTAAAGGTAAACGTATTTTAAAAAATTTTTAAGCTTGTAGATTTAACGTATGTATTTTTTTTAAATGATATGGTAACTAATGAGCTAACAATCTAATTGGATCTACACAATTGAATATAAATCGTAAGTGTACAAAACATCAATGTGAGCGGAAGTCTAGCCATGAAATATATTTTGTGAACTTACTTTCACGGAAGTAACGATCATAAGATGTTAATTATTTTAAATTCGATTTAAAAAAAGTATAAATATCGTTATGTGCTAAAACAATTGAAATTTGTGTTTTTTTTTATTTTGTACCACGTGTTTTTTATCATATTCTTGCATTGTCATCCGAATTTGAGCTATAAGTATACAACATTTTAAGTTTCCTGCTCATCGGGGAGTTAGTTTAAACCTACGAGCACTTAATTAAACTCAATAACTAAATTCCATCCGGAACGACAAACAGATAGATAAACAAGAAAGTGATTTAATAAAAACGTGGTTAAATTCGTTTTCGTTTTGTTAGAATTGTAAGAATCCAGAATCATTGGAACACATTTCAAAATGGCTAGAGATCCGATAACGATAGCCGGAATAACGTGTCGAAACATAGCTTGGCGTATATCCAAATTACCGGACGATAGCTTAACTGCATTTTCTAAGGAAAACCCTTTATAAGCTGCTGCAGTTAGGCTTTAATAGAGGAGAGCTTAATGCGGCTGTTTTGAATACAGCGGGGTGGCGGGTGGTTCTCCCCAACTCGTACATATTAGGGGAGATTCGGGTAGTTCGCTGGTGGTGTGGTGGTGATGAACGGCCGAGTCTCGCCGACATCAGGCCATTACGTTTTGTTTGATATTGATATATTGTTCGTTGGCAGTGTAGGAGCATAATGAATAAATTTATATTTTGACATTAGATTCGTGCTTGAGTTTTTTTTTTTACTTACTATTTTGTCTTTGATTTAAAAAAAAAAACGAACTAGTTCTTTTTCACATCGCACTGTTGTACAAAAAATATTAAGTCTTTATACAGATACACTAATATAAATATAAGTTTTTGGTATATAAATTTGTTCCAATAGACCAAAACTAAGTTAACGAGTTGACGAGGTAAATATATTTAAAAAGATTGAAAAAGATAAACAAGTTCTGTTGGTATCACTCTGCACAGTTACTCGTTTGTCGTAAGAAAAACGTGCGTTGTAAATTTTCCATCTTTTAGTTACTTATTATGACATATATAAGGATAAAAGTTTTTTTTTAGACTAGTTAAGTTTCCTTTTTCTTTGGGGGTAATTTAAAGAAAGACTTGTCGTATCATGGTCTGGTTATAGTAGATACGAACATCTACGCTTAAAATTTCTAACACTAAAATATTTTTTCCACGCAAGATATACATCACTTGCCAACAAACAAAAGCAATTTAAAAAGATAATAATGTCTATGACACTAACTTGTATTAATCTCAGTTTTTACGTTATTTAAGTACAAAATTCTAATCAATTTGTTTTTGTAGCTCAGTGTGAGGGCACTCGATGAAATTACACCGCTATAAATAGATGCTGGCCGTGTGGTAGAAACCACGGCGACAGAAAATGATGCGGATCCAAGAACGCCCCGTGCCAACAATGGAGTTATTTTGTTTTCTTTGATTAGTAAACCAGGCGGCCTCGTGTCGTGGCGACCGATCACGACTGGCTCTCATGCCCTTCCTTCCCTCGGTGCATTCGTTTACGAGTTGCAAGTTGCCAGCTTTTTAACGGAAAATGTCATTCTTACGTCTTTTTATTAAAAGTAGGTTTTCGTGTAATATAATTTAGTATGTGTCTCGATAAAATTTTATTTAGCCAAGACGTGAAATCTGCCAAATCAGAAAGCAACGACACAGGCTATCCATTGCAGAAAGACTTATGACTAAAGTATGGATTTACTGGATTTTATAAACAAAAACTAAAGATTTTCTAGGGATAAATGCACATGCCTTCACTGAAATATTTAATAACGGGGCAAAATTATTAGTATTGTCTTTATTTTCAGGTAATTTACATGACACAATCTCACGGGCTTAATACCGAGAAACTATAGAAAAATGATTAATAATTGATATAGAATTTCTTAGTTTTGTTCTTTAAAGAATTCTCAAAAATTCCATACCCGCATTTATTTAATATCAGGTGGTCGCAAACGTTACAGAAGATAAACGCGGGAACTTATTCGTAAGTGCGATTGCTCACACTATTCTCGATAATCAAGCATAAAAAGTACGAAGAATAACAATGGGCCATGCGAAGGCAGGAAGTGCGGCTGTGCTCGCAGCTGTCTCGCATGTAGACACCGCCTTCGACGCACAAATCGACCGGTTTTAATAAACGCTTCTGTCGCCGGTCCACGTGTATTATACTTATTAACGCCTCGTCTGATATGACTATGTAGTTTATGCACTTTTCGCATCAACAAACACGCGTTCAAAGATTTGGTTAAAATTAACCAAAAAAATAAAATTTATCTGTGACGGCCACCCATAAGTCCATGGCAACACTGGCCGGCGTACGACCAATCATTATGACGCTTCGTGTTAAACAATCCGCGTCGTATCCGTAAACAAATTGTGGAAAATAAATGTATAGAAGAAAAAATTAAGTTGAAAATGGAGAATAAGAAAGAAAAACTAAAAAGGAAGCTTATGGATCTTTTATTTTCTTCATCAGAAGGTATGTTTACTCGTAGATTCTTAAGAATAAGTCGTGCTTGGGCGTCGCCATTTTAAAAATGCTAAATGCGTCATTTGTTTTATCACAACAAATAGTATCTTAAAGGATGAAAATATTGGCCTTAGCGATAGGACGAGCGCCTATACCTGGTCAAAAAACTGTTTTGTTTACTATAAGCAGTTTATTTCATATTATGTAAGTCATACGGTACTACGAGCGAGTACATGTGATTTCATTATTGTATAATAAATGTATCTAACGGTACTACGAGCGAGTACATGTGATACTTTTTTCATACTTTCTTACAAAAAGTCACGAAATATTGCCATAAATTTTCATTAATATTATCATACGGTACTACGAGCGAGTACATGTGATAAATTAATTCTGCAATATTTTCGCAGATGAAGCTGAAATATCCGTTAAAAAGAGAAGGAGAATAATTGTGGAAAGCGATTCTGAAGAAGATGTCGAAAATATCTTGCCCTCTTGTAGTAACAATAGTAACAATAACGATAATTTTCCAAATTTTCTTCAAAAAATGGGCCATGTGGAGAAAATCGATAAAACTATTATTATAAATAGTGAACTAAAAAATATGTGGAACACACTTCTTACGCAAGGGTTAGACGAAAAATCAATTGATGAAATTTTAAAAACATTTCCATTAATTAAAGATTGCCTTACGTTACCTCCAAACCTCAATCCAGAAATAAAGATTACCCTGTCACCCCAGGCATTAAAAAGAGATGAACACATTTGCCATAAACAAAATATTATTGGATATGTAATCTGTGGCCTCACACAAATATTAACAAAAATGTTGGAGAAGGACACAGAAAGTGACACAACAGAATACATAGGAAACTGCATTAGACTATTATGTCATGTACATTACAAAGAGTCTCAGACTCGAAGAGCAGTCATTTTACCTGGTGTAAATAAAAAACTTAAGGAAACCTTAGAAAAAACACTGATCACCAATTATTTATTTGGAAATGATATCACTAATATATTAAAGGAAAACAAAAACTTAGAGAACTCTGCTAAGGACCTGAAGCCTTTAAACAATTGGGGCCCGTCCTCGAACAGGAAGCAGGGCGGGCGAGACAATACCAGACAATACAACACCAGACAAGACAACACCAAGCGGCCAAAAAACAAGCCTTCGACAGTGAAGTATACTATGACGCAACGCCATCAACATCAACGACAACAATTAAGATCGTTGACAAGGCATCCCTCCAGGACAACACAACCACAGCGGCATCATCGGGAATAGAGGCAAGCTATGCAGGCAGATTGTCTAATTACTATAAAAATTGGTGTTTTACAAAAAACACAATTGTGTTAAATTGGGTAAAAAATGGATATTCTATACCATTGTCTAACATAGTATACCAATCTCAGGTACCTCAAAACAACTCTTTTTCTGAAATTGAAAAGCAAAAAATTTCACAATGTTTAGATAAATTAATAAAAATAGGTGCAGTTACACTAGAAACACAGCTATTAAAATATCAATATTTTTCAAAAATATTTATAACTCCAAAACCAAATGGTTCATCTAGATTTATTTTAAACTTAAAAAAATTTAATAGATTTGTACCAACATTGCATTTTAAACTAGAAGATATTAGGACAGCATTACATCTTATTGATAGACAATGTTTCATGGCATCGCTTGACCTAAAAGATGCTTATTTTTTACTTCAAATACATGAAGAATCTAAAAGATATTTAAGATTTTATTTTAATAAAAATCTGTATCAGTTTAATGTCCTACCTTTTGGTTTATCCACAGCACCTTATGTTTTTAACAAAATAATGAGACAAATAGTTTTCTACCTTAGATCAAAAGGGATAACCTTGGTAAATTATCTTGATGATTTTCTTTTTATATCACCAACTGCCAATGAATGTAAAAAGGATGTATATACTGCCTGTCAATTTCTCAAATCATTAGGATTCATTATAAATTATGAAAAAAGTCAATTACATCCTAGTAAAGAGTGTAAATTCTTAGGGTTCATATTAAATAGTGATAATTTTACAATAAGTATTCCACTAGATAAAAGAAATAAAATTAACTCTAAATTGCACTCCATTATACAAAAAAGAAAATGTACCATCAGGGAGTTTGCATCTCTCTTGGGTTCCTTAACATCAATTTGTCCCTCCGTCCCATATGGATGGATGTACACCAAAATTTTGGAAAGAAAGAAGTATATAGCTTTAAAAAATTCTAGGGACAATTATGAATCCAAACTAAAGATCAATCAAGGCATTATAGAAGACCTATTGTGGTGGAAAAACATAATCTTCTCATGTTCAGCCCCAATTAAGCGACAAAAATATAAATTCGAAATATTTTCTGATGCATCTAATACTGGGTGGGGAATAGTATGCGGCCAGAAAAAATTACATGGAAACTGGTCAAAAAAGGAAATAAAATATCATATAAATTACTTAGAACTTTTAGCAATTTATTTTGCATTAAAATGCTTTGCCAAAAATGAGAAAGATTGTAATATATTAATTCGCTCAGATAATACTACAGCAATTTCATATGTAAACAGAATGGGTGGAATACAATTCCCACACTTAAATTCCTTATCTAGAAAAATATGGCAGTTTTGTGAAAAAAGGAAACTACATATTTTTGCTTCATACATACCTTCCAAAGAAAATATAGAAGCTGATGGACAATCTAGGTTAATTAATATAGAAACTGAATGGGAACTAGCCTCATATGCCTATGAAAAAATTATTACACAACTAGGAATACCTGAAATTGACCTTTTTTGCTTCCCATGCAAATAAAAAATGTGATAAGTTTATTTCATGGAAAATTGAACCAGATTGTTTTTCAGTAGATGCTTTTACCATAGATTGGACAGGACTTAAATTTTATGCTTTCCCACCTTTCTCAGTAATTTTGGGTTGTTTAAAAAAGATTCAAGAAGATCGTGCTGAGGGTATTGTGGTAGTACCAAATTGGCCAGGACAAGCATGGTACCCCCTCTTTATGAGTCTGTTAAGCTCAAAGCCTGTTTATTTAAAACCCAATCCAAAATTACTTTCATCCATTTTCAGGTCTTGTCACCCGCTACACAAGAGCCTTTCACTAATTGCAGGGATGTTGTCAGCAAGATCTACTTAAAAAAAGGGATACTCTCTGGAATGTGTAAATATTATCATAAATTCTCTGTCAAAAAACACTCTACAGCAATACAGTTCTTGCTATCAACATTGGTGGAAATTCTGTCAAACAAATAAAGCTGACCCATTGTCTGAATCAGTTCCCTTATTATTAAAATTTTTAACTGAAAAGTTTAAAAATGGTGCTTCTTATGGCACCTTAAATAGTATAAGATCAGCTTTATCATTACTTTTGGATAGTGAATTAAGTGCAAATAGAGATATTAATAGGTTTTTTAGAGGTATCTTTAAATTAAGACCTAACCAACCTAAATATCAAGAAACTTGGGATCCAAGTCTAGTACTTGATTATGTAAGCAATTTATACCCAAATACAGAACTAGATTTAAGTATTTTGTCCAGAAAATTACTAATATTATTAGCCTTAACAACAGCACAAAGATTACAAACTTTTTCTTTCATAACAATAGATAACATTACTATTACTAATGATTGCATAAAAATCAAAGTTCCCCAATTAATCAAAACCTCCAAAATAAATGGTCTTCAACCTTTATTGACCTTAAAGTTTTTTAATGAAAATGTGAGTATTTGCCCTGCAAAAACATTATGTGATTATTTATACGCCACAAGACCACTACGGAAGAACACAAATAATCTTTTTATCTCCATTAAAAAACCTCATACTCCTGCTTCAACCCATACACTCAGCAGGTGGATAAAAGATGTTTTATTTGAGGCTGGAATTGATGTATCTATATACTCTGCACATAGCACACGACATGCCTCTACATCGGCAGCATACCGAAAAGGCCTTAATATAAACTTGATTAAATCAACAGCCGGGTGGTCCCACAGGTCTAAAAATTTTGCCATATTTTATAATCTACCTTTGGAAAATAATGAAGACTTTGGTGAATCCATCCTTCGCAATCAATGAGTCAAATTATTATAATTATAACTGTGAATTGTTATAAATAAACATTATTATTAGAAAACATTTTCATTATTTCGCAAGATCTTTCAACATCTACATAGTCATATCAGACGAGGCGTTAATAAGTATAATAGCATGATCAAAGTAACTTACCTGTAAGTGAACTTCGATCACTATTATACGCAGTTAACGCCTCGTCTGAAGGTTCCCTCCCATTTGTTTTCTTTGAATTTCCCACCCTGCTTCATAATGAAAATGGCTGGGAGTTCTTTAAACTTAATGATTGGTCGTACGCCGGCCAGTGTTGCCATGGACTTATGGGTGGCCGTCACAAATAAATTTTATTTTTTTGGTTAATTTTAACCAAATCTTTGAACGCGTGTTTGTTGATGCGAAAAGTGCATAAACTACATAGTCATATCAGACGAGGCGTTAACTGCGTATAATAGTGATCGAAGTTCACTTACAGGTAAGTTACCTTGATCATACTAATATTAATTATTATTCATTTATTAATTTATAAATATATATTCAATCACAAAATCCTTCAATCTAAACCTCACATAAACAATACATTACCAAATACATACATCCGGCAGTCGGGTAAAAATATCATATTTCTAGAGATGTTTATTTGACATACGGTACCGTGAATGTGACGTCATCGAGCGAGGTGCACAGGTTTGTGACCGTGTTGTATCTACAGTTGTTACAGTCACGGCTGTATGCAACTTGTCGATGTAGTTGCGTAACTTCATTCTTCACAGTCTTATGACACAGAATATATCTATGGGTGTATGAAATTTTTAATGT
>CAJQZP010000400.1:0-12640 GCA_907164705.1 Parnassius apollo
GATTAAAAACCGAAAAAAAAATTAAGTTAATTTTATTACAGGAAGGGAAACTAGCACACAATCCACATGGTAAGTGGTTGTTGCGCCCATAGGATCTACATCATCCTCGATTACGAATCAAATGGCAAAGAGGAAGCCCGTTTCCAATAAAAAGGGTCTCCGTTCTCTACACTCACCGTACGAAACACAGCAGCATTAAACTACATTTTACGCTAGTATTCTGTAAGAGCGTGGTCCTTCCCCGGTCGAGCGACCCATTCGTGTTACAGCTATACCACTAATATAACTGCAGCATGATTCTCCCACGTATAAGGTACCTCTACCACGTATACCATTTCCAAGGGTTATTATCATCCATAAATTACTTAATATTAGAAAAACCCTTTTGATACAAAACTTATGTAATACAGTTTTCGTAACTTTGAAGAGATCAAATTGCATATACTTTCTGGGTTTTTGTTGTAATAGCATATACATCGCCCAAAGAATTCATTTTACTCCCTCGATGCACGTCGAATAACTGTTACTACTAGCTTGTCTAGAGTCCTACTACCTATATTTTAATAAGTTTTACTTATTATTAACAATATGTACTTCAAATTTGCAGAACATTAATTATTTTATTTAGTTATTAAATATTTAAAACACATGTAATGCCGTGTGGTGTCGTAAGGGACTATGTGACAAAACGGGAACGTATATGAGGTATTTTACGCTTAACGGGAGGTATTTTTTTTAAATAGAATAAATGTGACAGATAGCACAGAGCCGTCTTGATTGTAAGTGGTTGCTGTGGCCCATAGACATATATCCTCGATTAAGAATCAAAATGCAGATATACGTTGTCACCATTGAGGACGAAGATGATAGACCGCCTTCCCAATGAAAGAGTATGTGTGTCTCTACACTCAACTTACGAAATAGAGCAGCGTTGAGTTGCTATTTTACGCTAATATTCTGTAGAGCGTGGTCCCTGGTTGAGCCGATACATTCGTACTGCAAAAATAATATAGCTACAGCATGGCTCTAACGTGTATAGAATATTAATTAAAGTGATTGAACTTCCTTGTGCTTCCATTCGACTGGTGGAGTTTTACATACAAAAACATAAACACTCACGCCTGTCACCCAGAGGGGTAGGCAGAGACTACAGACTTCCATTTAGCACGATCCTGATATACCTTTCTCGCCTCTTCCACATCCATATACCTACGCATACATGCTCGTTGGAGTTTTAATGTGTATTTATCCCTAAAATCCTGTAGTTTTCAATTTATTTTAGTATCTCAGGAAATAAGCGCTTACCAAAAATTTCAAAGGACGTGATCAACCTCGTTCGATTTAATTACAATTTTAAGTGTGATGATTGAGCACGTAGTAAGTGCTCTATGGTGAAGGAAAACATCGTGAGGTTGATCGTGGTGAATTAAAAACATGTGAAGTCCACTAAAGCGTGTTGAAGTAGTGTAGTTGACACTTAATCATCAACATCATCATAAAGCTGCGGCAATCCACTGCTGGACATATATGCCTCTTTCAAGGGGCGCCAATCAGCTCGACCTTTGGTTTCATCCAGTTGTTGCCAGTCGCCTTGCGTAAATCGTTGCTCCATCTAGATCCTTGTTCGGTAGATACTTGCTCCTAAATCCCCCTCAAAAATAAGAGAAGGACTATGGCCAACAACTCTGTCTTTAGTCAAGTTTCCTTACAATTAATTATGTTTAAATTTAGAGTTAGCGTAGGCTATGCACAGTAAATAAATATAAAAAATAAAAGTAATACATCCCACTTTAATTTTTTTATTTATTTTAAGTAAACAGGACCTTGACAAAATAGTTCGTAATGAAGATAAATGAGTGGCGTAAGGATCCGTTATATCTTCTTCGCAGTCGTCAATGAGATCTTTTGTTGTTAAGAAGGCGGAACTTTCATGCTATATAACTTACTTTAACAATACAATTTGCTTTCAATATTTGTTTCAGTACTTTCTGATCTTCTACCAATATTTCTGTTTTATCAGATATAATTTTGTTAAGCTGCAACATTTTCAATTTAATAAGCAATAAACACGACACTCATTTTTAACTTCAGCGTGAAATGTACTACTTTATGATCAGCAGTCGCGCTGACGACCACTAGACCAACAAGTCAATCAAAGACAAAGACCACGATACAGTCTCGAACGAAAAATTACTTCGATTTGGGAAAAGTTCTAATTAGCAAATTCAGTTTAAATGAAGCAACCCCCTCAACTAATTTGGGCTAATGCTGCCCTAACATTATACGGAATCCCTAACTGCGAGTGTGTTAAGGTTAATTGCAAAAAAGTTAAGCTTGGAAAAAAGTTACCGGAAACGACGTGAGTTGCAAGTGCGTATATTAAATGTATACAACAGTACGTACAGGTCGAGAATGATCGCGCGTAGTTTCAATTTGTTACGAGCATAGCTATATTTAGAAACTATACATGGTTATTACGCTTTTATCGCGTATACATTCCAATAAGGTACCCTTAAATTTTGAGCGAAAAATATACCGCACTAGTTAGAAACATACATTGAGGATAAACGCGATAGAGTATGTAATTAATGTGTGTATAAAGTATTTGTACGTTATACAAAAATAACACTAATATTGTAATTAAACTTATAATTACTTCCCGTTCGCCTGAAAATTCCACGATAAAAGTAAAAAAGTAATTGAAAATGTAATAAGTAGATTATATAACATATATTAACTAATATTGACGTTTGAAGTTACTTCTGTAACAGCTTCGGCGCTGCAGGAAGTGCAGCCCCTACGCCCTTGCGTAGCAAATCGCAGGCACCCATGTAGTTGCAATATGCTGCAGCGGGCGGGGCCTGCTCTCCCTCCGCACTTACGGATTTACAAAAACACTCTAGGGGTAGGGCAGACAAGACTACGTGGTGTCTGTTCGGGCTGGTTCAGTTTTAGAATCTGTCGAAATGATTCGACCAATCATCTAATCAGCCGTGTTTTCTCTATCACCATAGATTTTTTCCGAAAATTCGGTTTATTTTATTATTACCCTACGACACGTATAAAGTATACATAATTATATTTAATTATGACAATGAATGCTGTAAAAAAAGTATATGACAAATGGGCAATTAATTGTATTTCTTGTTGAAGTTAATTGGTCATGTTATGAAAATAAATAAGATTTAAGTACCTTTATTATAAAAATATTACTTTCATAATAAAAATAAATTTATCTTTCACAAAGGACTTCATTATTTATTAATTTAATAAATAGTAAAGTAATAACTCTACATGATTAGCTGGTAACTAATTGTTGAATATTTTTAATATAATGACATTTACTTATTACTTTACGTAAGTTTCGGGGCTTGTATACTTTATTAATACATGTTACGCGTTTACATCCTAAATGTATACAATGTCAGAACATATCGGTTCTAGCCATGTATAATCTCTTAACTAATTTACTGAATCAGCGTTAGAAAGTGTACGCGACTGGTATGCAGGAATCATGTATATTTTCTGAAAATTTTATTTGCTACACATTTTGAAAACATACAGTGTAAGAACACTATGAATGCGTGCTGTACTTGTATACTTTCAATATACGCTTCGCAAGTAGTCGCTACATACTGGCATTATTGTGAATATTACTGTTAGGGAAATATTAAGTTTCTTTTGCAGAATATATTACGGAGAATATTAAACGGAATAATTCTTCGACTTTTATATCTTAAAGGTCAAAGTAAAGGTAAAGTCTTTTTCAGTCTAGTCATAGATATATAATTAGATGCTAACTTTTGTGATCTTTTTTTAAAGTTAATTGACAAACAAAGTTACTCTACCGGACTTCTGTCCAATATAGAGCTATTTTTATACACTCCCAGAATATGGGTATTTTAATATGAAAGTGTTTTATGGGTAGAATACAAAAAATAAAATGACGTGACTCTAAATCTAATAAAGTGAACTCTCCGATATAGTGGACTTCACAATATGGCGGACTATGATTTTTATTCACCCCTTTATTATGGATATCGAATAAACATAGGGATTCAAATGATGATAATAAGATTGACCATGAATAAAATGTGTTTTCTAATGCCAAGCTTAAGGGTAAGACAAAGCGTGCTATGTCTTAACTAATATCGATTGATCTTCACTCAATTTCAGCTGCTCAATTTGACCATCGCACATCAGTCATCATCATCATTACAGCTAATGACAAGTCCACTGCTGAACATAGGCCTCCCCCAAGTAATGCCACAAAGCACGGTCCTGAGCCACCTGCATCCATCGACTTCCTGCACAACTTACCAGGTCGTCACTCCATCTAGTGGGGGTCGCCCTACACTACGCCTACCGGTACGAGGCTGCCATTCGAGAACCTTTCTTCCCCATCGGTTATCGGTTCTTCAAGCTATATGGCCGTAGCCCATTGGCCACTTCAGCTTACTAATCCGTTGGGCTATGTCGGTCACTTTGGTTTTACTGCGGATATCCTCATTTCTGAGTCTATCACGCAGAGAAACTCCGAGCATAGCCCTCTCCATAGCTCGCTGAGCGACCTTGAGCCTGCTCATACGGCCAGCAGTGAAGGACCACGTCTCAGATCCGTAAGTCATCACTGGCAACACGCACTGGTTGTACAATCTAGTTTTTAGAGATTGAGGTATACCTGACGAGAAGATATGTCGTAATTTCCCGAACGCTGCCCAGCCGAGTTGAATCCGTCGATTGACCTCTCGGTCGAAGTTGGACTTACCTAGTCGCACTATTTGTCCCAGGTAAACGTACTCGTCAACAAATTCGAGCATAGTGCTCCCAACAACTACCGGCATAGGTGTGACATGGACATTAAACATAATCTTTGTTTTGTCCATGTTCATCTTAAGACCTATCCGTTGGGAGACACTATTGAGGTCATTGAGCATAGTGCTTAAGTCCTCCAGCGATTCTGCCGTAAGGACTATATCGTCGGCAAATCGAAGGTGAGTGATGTACTCGCCATTGATGTTAATATCCTTTCCAGTCCAGTAGCTCGAAAGCGTCTTCCAATGAAGAGTTTCGGGGATATAACGTCACCCTGTCTTACACCTCTCTGCAGTTGGATAGGTTTCAAGCTCTGGTTCTCTACACGGATAGCCATCGTAGCCCTACTGTACAAACACTTCAGCACTTCGATATACCGACAGTCAACTTGGCAACGCTGAAGGGACTGTAGCACCGCCCAAACTTCGACGGAATCAAAGGCTTTCTCATAGTCCACATACGCCAGGCAAAGTGGCAGATTGTACTCTTCAGTCTTCTGTACAATCTGCCGCAGGGTATGTATGTGGTCTATGGTACTGAAGCCTTTTCGGAAACCGGCTTGTTCGGGAGGCTGGAAGTCTTCGAGTCTGCGTACGAGACGATTCGTAATGATCTCGAAAACAGCACGTAGACGCGGCTCAGAAGGGAAATCGGTCTGCAGTTCTTCAAGAGAGCGTTGTCGCCTTTCTTAAAGAACAAGACCACCACACTTCTGCTCCACGCCTCTGGAGTAGTGCCACCATGGAGGACGGAATTGAAGAGCTTCTGAAGGACTTCAAGTACCGGTGTTCCACCCGCTTTCAGAAGCTCCGCTGTAATTCCATCCTCGCCTGGGGCCCTGCCGTTTTTAGGGTCTTGGAGAGCCATTCTAATCTCGCTTAGACTGACGTCCGGGATATTATCGGAATAGTGTCTGATAAGACTTGCTCTCGGATCGTTACTCACACTTGCATGTGGCTCCAACGTTGATGCGTACAGCTGCCCATAGAACCACTCAATCTCACTCAAAATCTCAGGTGTCCCGAAAACGATGCTGCCACACTCAGTCTTCAGCTTTGACAGTTGGCTCTTACTGGCAGACAGATCTCTGGCAAAGACTTTGGAGCCCTGGTTCCGCTCGATCGCTTCTTTAATGCGAGCAGTATTTAAAGTTACGTAAGTCTCGCCGTATGCATTTGGAGATCTGTCTGTTCAGTTGCCTGTATGCTGTCAAATCTGTTGACGATTGCAGCCTCATCTCCCGTCTAACAGCCATGAGATTAAGAGTGTGATCGGAGAGTTTTTGTGTTATTCTGCGGCGGGTCTTAAGCTTAATTTAGCTCCGACCACATGGACAGTTTCCACGAGCTTGTCATTCATATCGTCCACTGCATTGCAATCTTGTAGGCACTGAAAACGTTTACGTAACTCGAGCTGAACGTTTTCGGGATTCTGGATTAGAGCACGAGGGGGACGGAGCGTTGAATTCATTAGACGAGACCTCTCCAACTTAACGTTTAGGTTCAGTGTGCCTCTAACCATTCGGTGATCGCTGCCAGTTTTCACCCTTGCGATCATTGAGACATCAGTGAACAGTTGGCGTCGGGTCGTCATAATGAAGTCAATCTCATTTTTTGTCGAACCGTCGGGGCTCGACCAGGTCCACTTCCTGTGGGGCCGCTTCTGGAAGAAAGAGTTCATCATAAAGAGTCCCTCTTTCTCCATAAAGTCGGCCAGCTGCTGGCCCCTTCGGTTCCGTTGCCCTACTCCAAATTTCCCTAACTTCAGCTCACCGTTTTCTCTTGTGCCTAGTTTTGCGTTGAAGTTTCCCATCAACACCGTGTAGTGGGTTTTAGAGGAATGCATGGCTTTGGAAATATCCTCATACATTTCCTCCACCTCCTCATCGGGATTCCCGAGGTTGGCGCGTAAACCTGTATGACCTTCAGCGAATACCGTTTGGTGATTCTGAGTATCAGGTACGCGACCCTCGTCGACACACTCCCAATCTTTACAACGTTGTTGACGAGAGACTTGTGAACGATAAATCCGACACCTCCTTGGGACAGATGGTCGCCCTCCCGGTGATAGAACAAGTTGCCGGATTCGAGAATCACCGTGTCCTCCCCCCTCTCTTCGGACCTCGGATAATCCTATAATATTCCAGCGCAACTTGTCTATCTCTTCTTCCAGCTCCAGGATCTTCTCGTCAGTCCTCAGGGTGCGTGCGTTAAATGTTGCCAGGTGGAGTCGTCGTAGGTGGCAACCGAACCTCCACCGGAGATTCTTAGCACCCCCTGCCCCGCCGTTACCATGGTCGCGGAATAGCGGGGCCGCCGGGGACTGGGGGCCGTCTATTTGTGTAATTGTTCATGGGGGGGGTATATTGCCATAGTTGCCACGCTTGGCGAGCGGGTTGGCAACCGCAGTTTTTTTTTGTCGTACAGTTGCTGTTATCAGGAAGATGCTGCTGCCCATCTCCTGCCTGTTTCCCTCTGTCGCCTTTTACGACACCCACGGGAAGATATGGGGTAGTGGATATTCTTAACCGCCACTACACTTGCAGCACCGCAACATTGGAAAACGTTCATCTTTATCTAATGATTCAATTTTTGATTGTTTTTCTTCAAAAGTAAAATGATAAATCTTGTAATTCACTTAATCTCAAATTTCATTCGTTACATTGGCTTTTATTTAATTTGACATCTAATAGGGACTTTAAATTCTTGCGAAAAGTGTAATGCGAGTTTAAATACGCCCTCTTTTGTGCAATAAGTTCCTTTAAGTCACTCATAGTGGGAGCGCAAACAAAGTTATAAAAATATGAAAATAATTTAATTTTTAATATTATACATAAACTTTGTTATTAAGAAAAAATAAAGAATACAACCTCGTGCGCCGGTACAAGCCGGCAACAATGGAACAGCTGGCGCGACAGCAAGCTGGCCGAAGCGTCGTGTCGCTGCTCTGGTACACCGCATGCGCGTACAATTCTCGCCGGTTTGATCCCGGAAAAATCCTCGAATAGTCGGCATATATGTTTAAGTAATCGACAGTACTCTGAATTTACTTTTATGAAGATCGTTTAAACAAACCTGAAATCCTAAAATAAAAATTATTTCGAAGCAGATACATATATATCGGATTGGGTAAATTACCCTCATTATCGTCCGACATAGTAATTTATTTTTTCCCGTGGGCGCTACGGGAGGTGTTGGTTTAAAACGATAAAATGCCGTCACAATTATTAACAACAATGTAATTCTAGGTAAAAATCACTAACATAATCCACAACGTAACTCTATGTATTAAACTACACGGAACGCGGGATAGTTTCTAGACGACTTCACTCTAAACGTCAGTTACTCTAGTCTGTGTTCACTCTCCGACAGCCCACGATAATGTGTGTGCAGCTCCGGTCGACCGCTAGGTCGTAGACTCTGTCCAGTGCCACCGGGTGGCGCTTGCGTTCTGATTGTTTAAAATAATCATTCCGGAAGTACCGACTCGATTGCGATACGGCCATCCTGCTTGCACACGTCCTCGTGTGTTATCCTGCAAACAAACATTTAATCGAAAGTGTTTGTTCAACTCGGCCAATTCTGACCACATTAGCACGTGTACACTCTTTTCTAACTCAACATTTAAAAAAATATTTTAATCTTCATTTATTATTTCAACAGTTCTTATTACTTGCAGAGAAATCGGTAATTAACTTCTAAGTTGAATCATTAAAATCTAGGTTCACATCTCTAAGTTTTTTTTAAAAGCTTTAACAAGCATTTCATAATCAAAGGAAGCAATTAGAAACTAACAATAGTAATAAACCAGAGCCATGTACATTAATTTCAGGATCAATATCGTAATTAACACAACCAAAACATATAAGCCTCGGGAACATCACGAGTAAACTCCTCTAACGCCACGGCCCTCTTGGCCGAACAGAAATCACAGCTGCATTCACATACGTGCACCCATCCACGAATCACCGTTCTGCCTCACCCGCTGACTACACATTACGGTTTAAAAAAAAAACAAAACACGACCTCCGCCAGAGCTAAACGCGCATCGCGCACCCACGGACTACTTGAGTTAACTCAAGAGACACCGATTTCTACCGGGCTACGACTATATATTAGCTACTGGTACGGTCGACATCAGTACGGCTGATAGAGTATTTACTCAAATTCCCAGATTCTTCTTTACCCTGTAGATATTTCTTAACCCTGTGTCATTAACCATTCGTCAAAATTACGACGCGTACCTTACGTATTTAGTGTTTTGGTAAGATCTCGATCCTGCCACCCTGCCCGTTTTCAATACCTTCCTTATTCGCATCGCTAGTGACCCGCAATCACTCCTTGTGGACGCACACTCATTAGATCGGGATGTATCGTGTGATCGTCGTAAAATTTACGAAAGTTTAGTATCTACGTAACTTTTTTTTTCAAAGTTATTTTTTGTCAATTCTTTTCAATAACTACCATTAGGACACTTTATTTTTGTCCAATAATTACTATATCTAAAATAGATTTCAATGTCATTTGCAACTTTGTACTATTTTATACCATAGGTACCAGCCGTAAGTCCAATCGATGGCCGCTATGCTTGTCCTACGATATTCTAAATTTGTCTGTAGTGAATTCTTATGTTATTCACGTTTCTAATGCGATCCGAAATGAAAAAAAAACATGAATAGAAGGCCTTTTGCATTAGAAATGGCAGACAAGTTGATGAAGCCTTGGCTGGAAGAGAGATATCGGACTGTATATTTGCAATGTAATTTGAACCATATCATCGCGGAGATCTTGAAAATTTATGATAATCAGGAAGGTTCTAGTCAAGAAGTTCCCAGAAACCACAAAATTTGCAGGTACTGTCCTGCAAAGAAATGTCGTATCACCACCTACTTCTGTAAGGGCTGCAAAAAAGCGATTTACAGAGAGCATATTGTTTCCATGTGCAATCATTGTTCAGTGTACCTAACAGACTATGTTATTTGATTTCGATTAAACTAAGAATGCTAATAAAGGTCGTGTCATAAATAAAGTTAAAATATGAATGAGGAACATATCTAACCATTAAAAAAATTAACAGCTAGGGTTACCATCGTGACGTATTTGTACGTATGTTTAGAATTTAAGGCTTTTAACGTGCATACGATCACACAAACAAAATCCCTACTACTCTAAACGGATCTTTGAACTTCGGATCTAACTTAGTTTGATTCTGCTCTTCTTTTTCTAATAACACAAAATCATTAATAGCTGATGCAACACAATCTTTGATGAGAGAGCATTCGGCACCCGAATCATAAAATGGGTATGACGCATCACACTGCTGGGATTTCTAACAAAGCAAACGTCAACACGTCGCTATAGCACAGATAGTTCTATACACTGAAGACACACGCAACCCATCTAAATGCGCTCCAGTGAGCGGTTCCGCTGCATTCGCGCCACCCAGCCGCTGCGCCACACCAGCACCAACTAGCCGCTGCGTTCGCGCCAGCCAGCTGTCTCCGCTTCAAAACTGTAGACATAGGCACCACGTTTGCATAACTCGCACTAGCTGTTGACATATGCACAAAGCTAGCGTAAATTAGTACACGAAACCTTTTTCATATTGAATTTTACTTCGAGTAGTTTTAATGTAAAATTTTAAGTACAAAACAGTCAAACAAGAGGACATGGAAACAAATACGTTAGATGCACAAGCGTGCACTCAGGTACATCCAACACATGTCTCGCAAAGCAGGTAGCCAAAGTAATTTAAGATTAGAATAAATGTAAAAAGTTCCAGGTGCATGAAACAATTAAATGAATCTGATTTGAAAAATAAAAATGAAAATAAATGAAGATAAATGTATCGCAAACTATAGAATTCCGGACTTCCTAAAGTTCACCACACATTGTTATAAAAAACGGCAACTCTGTGATATAGCACTCTCAAACCATTACACACATTGCAAAAAGGAAGCTGTATGCAGAGGCGTAGGCTAGGCTGTGCGCCAGCAGCAGACGGTAATGCGCCCAGTGCGGCCGC
This sequence comes from Parnassius apollo, assembly GCA_907164705.1. NCBI lineage: Eukaryota > Metazoa > Arthropoda > Insecta > Lepidoptera > Papilionidae > Parnassius > Parnassius apollo. The sequence goes on from CAJQZP010000400.1 coordinate 10,840, forward strand.
TGCACGGTGCTGCCCACACGTAAAACGCCAGCGCCACGTAACACAGTGACGCAAAGCACACGCCATAGGTAGCTGCCACTAGACAAGCACACGTTGCTATTAAAATAAATTAGAGTTCATGAAAAAACGCTGCACACGTAATTGGCGTCCATTCTCCCGCCACAGAACCATGTGTTTAGCGGCCGCTTGAGTTGTCTTGCCGTAATATCCGCCGAGAAACAGCAGGCTGCAGCGGTGTAGCTTCAATCTTACCGTGGCTCGGCTGCACCTGACTATATTCAATTAGCCGTCGACCATTTGATGTAAACTATAACAATTATCAACATTAGAATACACAACGGCTACTTATTTTATTTCAATTCGTAGCACGTTAAAGGTAATCATTTATTTTGTTAGATCGCTTAAACATCTCAACCTTTAAATTGTAACACATGTAAATCATATTTCACATGAACTATCAAAATATAACAAAATTCTAACAAGTTCAGTTCTCACTGAATGCAATTTATAACTTTTCCAGGAGGCTCGCAACATTTCCATCGACATTTTTTAATGATCGTTAATCGTTACATAACATAACCTGTTGTGCTGAATACATGTGTTTGACCTATACCGGTCAATACAAGTAAATTGTTAAAACGCTTACCGCCCAATTAAGCAGCTAAACTTTCTTTGACTAACGAGCATTCAGCACCAGAATCATAAAAAAATTTAAACAGCTCACCTTGATGTTTTAAAGTGCCTTTTTTTTTTGCGGATGGAAAATCATCTAATGACCCCTTTCGCTCTGGGTGGAGCGTAAGGGAGTGTCAGACTTTTACTGACTAAAAACCATCCGTGTTCCTTCAGTGCCCTTAGGTTCCGGAGCCGCGGTATCTCTTTCGAACAGCCCGCAGCCCCGGCAGGCGTCGGCCCTTGCGGGCCCCTTCACGCTGCTGACAGCTCTTTGAGGCGCGCGTGGAACAAAACGCGTCGTCGACACGGCCTGTCGTCATTAGACGGACGGACGACGAGCTACCCATTGCTCGCCGTCCACAGGCCCGCGCCTACGGTGGCCGGGGGTCACGACGTAGCCCCCGACGCCCGGGGCGTCTCCCGCGGCGGCCGGGGAGGAAAGCTGCTGCTCTCTCCTTCTCCCGCTCCGCCACCTCCTTCGCTAGCATCACTGCTTCGCAGAAGGTGGTGACGGCATCCCATTCCGTCTCGCTCCGGACCATGGCTTCGACCAGGGCCGGACGCGAGAGGTCGCCGCCGCCTATCGCCGCTACGAGGACACGGCGGTGCTCCGCCCAAGCAGGGCACACCTCCACGGTGTGTTCCACCGTGTCCTCCGGTCCATCCTCGCAGTGGGAGCACCCGGGCGTTTCCTCCCGCCCGATTCGGTGCAGGAACCTCCCGAACACACCGTGTCCGGTGAGGACCTGCGTCAGGCGGAAGGTGAGGATGCCGTGGCGTCTCTCAAGCCACTCCTCAAAGAGGGGTCTTATCGCCGCTATAGTGGCGTGCCCAGCACGGGGTTGCGACAGTCGCTGTCTCCATGTCGCCATGAGATCGTGCCGGAAGTCTGTCCGCTGCGCGACAACTTGCCGCGGCAGCGGGGTTTCCCCACGGCACAGTGCCTCCGCACGCCATTCGTGCAGGCGCGCGAGGACTATCGCCTTCAGATCCCATGGCGGCAATCCGGCAAGGAGGCTCGCCGCCTCGCGGGAGATCGTGCGGTAGCCGCGAACCATTTTCACGGCTATCACCCTTTGGGGCGCATTCAGGTGGTGGACGGCAAGCCGCGCCAAACCACGCGCCC
>CAJQZP010000401.1:0-10263 GCA_907164705.1 Parnassius apollo
GCCGCGCCAAACCACGCGCCCACACCGGGGCCCCGTAAAGGGCCATGGACCGCACGATCCCCGCGTAGAGCCTCCGGCAGGAGGCGTTTGGCCCTCCCAGGTTCGGCAGGAGCCGCCTGAAGGCAGCCCCGGTCCGTTCCAGTTTGGGAGCCAAACGTCGGAAGTGCTCAACGAAGTTCCATCGGCCGTCGAGGACGAGTCCTAGGTACTTCAGCGTCGACTCGACGCCGATGGATACCCCTCCTACCATCACTGAGGACCCGGTAGTGGCCTGTTCCGAGGACCATGGAAGTGCATGGCCTCGGACTTGTGCAGAGCCACCTCGAGACCCAGTTGCCGAATCCTCTCAACGACTATCGCAGCCCCGCGTCATATTTGTCATATTTTCCGCCGCCGCCTCGTACAACCCCCCTTGTGCCAGTACCAGCGTGTCGTCAGCGTAGCAAACTACGCTGACGCCGGTAGGGAGGTCGGCGCGCAGCACCCAGTCGTAACCGATGTTCCACAGAGGTGGCCCCAGAACCGAACCCTGTGGGACACCACACGACATCTCTCGCCGGTTCCACTCACCGTTGCGACCGGGGTAGATGACGGCCCTGTCCGTCAGGTAGTCCCCGACTATACGACGGAGATAGGTCGGCACCCGGTGATACCGGAGTGCCTCCCTAATGCAGCTCCAGGGCATGGAGTTGAAGGCGTTGGCGATGTCGAGAGACACCGCCAAGACAACCCCCCTCTGGCCACTGCATCCCCCGTCGTGAGGGCTCTCACGCGCATGATGGCGTCCACCGTAGAGCGCCTCTTGCGGAAACCAAACTGGTGTTCCGCAAGATCCGGCCCCGTCCCCGCAAGGTGCTCGGCGAGGCGGTTTGCAATGACCCTTTCAAAGAGCTTGCCCACCTCGTCGAGCAGCACCACGGGCCGGTATGCGGACGGAGAGTCCGCAGGGCGCCCCGGCTTCCGAATGAGGACCAGCTTCCCCGTCTTCCAACGAAGCGGGAATTGGCCTCTCTCCAAGCATGCGCTTAGGAGCCCCTCCAGTCGGGGCCCGAGAGCCTCCGAGGCCAGGACCCAGGCTTTGCCAGGCAAGCCATCGGGTCCTGGGGCGGTATTCCTGGCCTTGAGCCTACGTACCGCCACTCTCAGGTCTACCCCGGTCCCTTCCGGGATGTCGTCGTCGTCGTCCTGGTGGTCCACTTCCGGCACCGCAGGTGGCGGAGCCATAGGCGGGGGCGGATGTTCCCGTCGCGCAGGGAACAGAGCGCTCACCACGTCCTCCACGAGCTGGGGCCGGAGACTTTGCGTCAGCGGGGGGGCCCAGGTGCGGAGTTTATCCCGCACCATCTTGTAAGGGCGCCCCCACGGATCTCTGTTGAGAGTCTCCAGCATCTCCTCACGGGCCCGATCCCGGGCCCGCAGGACAGCCTCCCGGAGGGCGGTCTTCGCCGCTCTGTATCCCTCGTACAGCTCCACCTCAATGGCTGCCGCATTCGGTGGACGAATGCGGAGCCAGCGATGCCTGGTGTACAGGTGCCGCGCGGCGACACACGCCTCGCGCAGAGACGTCAGCTCACGCGACCACCAATACACTTGACGCCGGGCGCTTCCTGGCCGGACGCGGGGCATTGCCACGTCACATATCTCGGACGTTGCGGATCTCGGCATCTTAGGACGACCAGGCCTGTCTCCAGAGCCCAGTCTTCCACCATCCTACCCCGCACATCTGTACGACGAGAACCCCAAGCCAAGTTCTTGGCATTGAAGTCCCCGAGGACAAGTACGGGGAGGGGATAACTTCCGACGACGACTGCTCTCAGCTCTGCAAGAGAGTTGTGGAGCTCGGCGAGAGATCGGTTCGGGGAGAAGTACACCCCCACAACGACGAACTCCCCGAACCGTGCTGCTACGCACCCCTGACCCCTCCTGACACCTTCAAGGGTCGGGGTACCGGCGGCGGCCGAAGAGATGATGGCCACTGAGCCGTTAAGGTCCGCCACCCAGTCCTCCCTAGGCCAGACAAAATACGGCTCAGCGACCACAGCGATGTTAATCGACCACTGCGCCATGCTCTGGAGCAGCAGATCCGGAAGCGCAGGCGCAGTGGTTTATATTCGCCTGGAGGAAGCTTAACGGGGCCGTTATAGGCATTCCATTTCAGCTTCCTCCACGGGGGGCCCCTCTGCGGGCGTCGGTGTCGCGGCGGCAGCGGCGGCGACAGTGACAGCGGTGGCGGTGGTGGCAGTTGCGGCTGCGGGAGGCGGTGGCGGCTTTGGCCCACTACCCTACCCACGGCCTTGGCCTTGGCGGGTGGCACGCAGGCCTTGCTTCCGGCCCGGTAATCGGCTGGCTTGCCGGTCGCCGCACATGCATCACAGTGCGGCGTGGCGCAGCAGGTCGCCGATATGTGTCCGGGCTGACAGCAGCGGAAGCAAAGGCCACTGCGGTCAACCTCCGAGGCGCATCTCACGAACGTGGTGCCACACACACAATCAAGCTTAACCGCGCTGAAACCCAGCCCACCAGAAGCCTTCGGCCCTCCACTATGGTACTGTACGCCGTAACAGGGCAGCGCACCGTGGCGGCATGCATACCCTGTTGGTCCGGGCGTATGGCGCCTGACCTGACCTGGTCAGTAGTGCACCCCCCGGACCTGGCGACGGCGGCCACCAACTCCTCCTCCAATACCGAGTCGTCCAGACCCATGATGCGCAGGTCTGCGCATCTGACGGGCCTTGACACTCGGGCCTCGTCCGCATCCAGAGACGCTCTGAGCTTCGCAGCCAGAGCGTCCGCGGCCGCGCCACTGGATTCCCCGGGGACCTCCAGCATACGGGCCCCCGTCTGGGTGACTTTGAGCCGGAGGCCCCCAGTGATCCCGAGCTCCCCGAGATCCACCGCCTCCTTCGCCTTCGCGAGCAGATCGCGGTAGGTAACACCCTTCTTTTCCGCGTCCGGCTGTAGTATAATCACTACAGCTGCGGTCTTCGGGGCGCGGAGCCTAGCCGCGATCTTGCGCGCCCTGAACTGGCGCTGCCGCTCCTGCTCTTTGGCCTTTTTGGCTGCCTTCTTCCCCTTCTTTTTGTCCCCGACCACCTGCCAACCGGCTTCAGCCGCAGGAGGTGTAGGGAGCTGGGGGGCGGTGACGGCGGCGGCAGCTGGCTTGCCGCTGGCGCTGGCACATTCGCCGCAGGCACTGGGGCTGGTGCAGCCACCATCTGTGCTGCCGCCTTGCCCTTTTTCGCCTTCGTTTTGCCTCTCTTTCCCGTCGCCGGCTTAGCCGGAGCCGGTTCAGCCGGTACCGGTTTTGTCGGAGCCGGCTTTTCAGGGGGGGGAGGAGCAACTGCAGCCCCGCCCGAGGGCTGGCTGGACGGCCCCGGCCTGGATGCGGTAGCCGTGGCCGCCGCGGACGTTGCCGGCCTCGCCGCCGTCTTTGTTTGCCCCTAGGGGGGGGGGCGCAGGACGATGCCCTCCAGCACGGAGAACCGGTGCTGGAAGGAAGCCAGCTCCTGCCGGACCAGGTTCAGAACCTGGTTCTCCACCGGCACGGGCTGGCTTGGGCGCTGCGTCTGGGGCGCCGCGTGAGAGGCAGGCTCACGTAGACTGGCCAGGTCTGCGCGGAGCTGCTCGTTCTCCTTCTGGAGAGTCTCCATGGCAGACGTCAGGCGGGCCACGTCCGCCCGCAGCTTCGCCACCTCGTCCACATTAGGCCCGGCCCCAACAAAGTTGGCCTCCGCTGCCGCCATGATGGAGGCGGAGGCCCCGGGAATGGCCTTGAACTTTGAGGAGGGCTTTTGCTTGTAAGCCACGACCTTGATCGCGGCCTCCACCTCCTTTACGAATCTGGCCTTACGCTCCACCTCGGAGCCGCCAGTCGCACTCGTCTCTTCGCCTGATACCCGAGCCGTATCGCCCGGGCGGCGCCCCTCCTCGGCAAGCTTTGCCGCTCGTTCGGCCATCTGATTATCAGAGAGCCCCCCTCCCCTTGCCTCTCAGCCCGCCCCGGCTGTTGGTGGGGATTTTCCGGGCCGAAACCTCCTCTTCATCGGATGACGGCCCCTGGTCGCCATCCCGCCTGGACCGCTTGCGGAAGAACTTACTGGTCTCCGCGGTCCCAAGCCCCTCGCGTCGGGAGCTCTCTGAGCCTCCCACGCTGCTCGATGCGGCGTCGGACTCAGTCCCCGCATCGTTTCTCCTCTCCTCTACGTTGCCGTTGCCGGCGGTTTTGGTTTTGTTTTTGTTTTTTGTTTTTGGTGTTTCCATTTCTGTACCCACGAGTATGGGGGAATTAAAGGTCCACCTTGGCAGAGACCCCTGTACCAAGGTAAGCAGATTTAGAGGATTTATTACTCGCCAGGGGGTCTGCAGGTACCCTGGCGAGGACCGCACTTGCGGCTGATTTGTTCATAGAACCCCGTCAGCCATCCATCCCCTCGCGGTGCGTCGCCGCTTGGGATTCGGGGTAACTTTTTATAGAGGTTTTCTCCCTCGCGGTCCCGATTAGGCCAAGACCCTCGGTCCTTATCAAAGCCGCGAGACATGATCCACGACACTTCGACCGGGATTACGAGACCGGCGGTGACAGCAAAGGATGAATCCTTCACTGTCTGCCCGGAGGCAGGGTAAGTGCACACCGAGCCCGCCCTCGCTCCTCTGCTATGCCCTCTGCTGATCATAGGGTCACGCAGAGGAACGCACTATTGGTCCGGGATGGACCCCCCTATGTCAGAATAATTAGCCGCGGCAGCAACATTCCCCAAGGAATAAGAATTTCTTCTCATTTCTCGAGGAAGATTACCGCCGCGCCCAGGGTGCACCGGCCCAGTTGCTGCTCTTCCCTCCAGAAGTATCGAGAGGGACCCGCAACTACCAGGCACACGTGGAGGACTTCTGACTTCGCACCCGATGTTTTAAAGTGCCTGAAGGCGATTCTACGACATAAACATCCACGCGACGCTCGCTACGCGCAGTACCCGCGCCGCTGTCCACTAGGCTGCCACCGCTTGTACACCGGGTCGCGATGTGTCCGGGTTTCCCGCATTTAAAGCAGACCAGAGGTTTCACTGAGAGTTGCTGGACCGTTTGGTTCAATGATGAAGATGTTGTAGGTCGCCTTGTGCTATCCATGGGTTTGTTTCCACATTCTGATCGACTATGACCGGTATTCCCACAGTTGTAGCGTTTCATCGAGACTGTCTTCACTTGCTTAGCGTAAGGTGCATTTGAAAATTCACCCTAAGTGTTAATCTTACGTTTCAAGTGTGAAAACGCATTAAGTTTTTGCTGTTACCTGTCCCTCGAGATAATATCGGTTGTAAACGCAAGGCGCTGTAGTCTCGAATCAAACTGCGATATGTGGGCAAGAACGGTTGCTACTACAATTTGTTCTTTATTTGCGTCCTTCCAACGGTTAGTGAGTGACGTCATCTAACGGCTCACGTTAGCAACTAGCGTTTCTTTTTCACTCGGTTTATCACTACTGAGGGTAATGAGGGTAGCCGCTAATGCTTCAGTAGAAATAAATCTCGTCGTAAGCAGTACCTTAATCTCGCTCCATGGTATTACTTGGTATGCTATTTGTGATAGCCAAGTCGATGCTGTGCCTTTCAACGCCTTCCTAACGGCCAAAACAAGTTGAACGCCGTGCAGTGGATTTTCGGCAAAACACAAATCTGCTGTCGCGCACCACGATCTCTGGTCCGTATCAGTCTTATCAGTGTCGAACTCGGGCAAATCTACGTGATTGTTAGTTTTCGGAGCTTGCAGGGCTTCGAAGAGAGCACACATCTTTGCATTTTGTTTTTCAAACATGGCTCGCCAACCGTCGCTGTCTACGTTCTCATTTTGCGTTTGAACCAACACTGATCCCACTTCTGATATCGGATTGGGTAAATTACCCTCATTATCGTCAAACATAGTAATTTATTTTTCCCGCAGCCGGTACGGGAGGTGTTGGCTTAAAACGATATAAAGCAGTCACAATAATTCACAACAATGTAATTCTAGATAAAAATCACTAACATAAATCACAACGTAACTCTATGTATAAACTATACGGAACGCGGGACAGTTTCTAGACGACTTCACTCCGACAGCCCACGATAATGTGTGTGCAGCTCCGGTCGGCCGCTACGTCGTAGACTCTGTCCAGTGCCACCGGATGGCGCTTGCGTTCTGATTGTTTAAAATAATCATTCCGGAAGTACCGACTCGATTGCGACATATACAATATGTAACGTAATTAACGCACACCCTCAGACACCCCAATTGGTATATTATGTTATAATCATAATACATACACTGAATTTTTAGTTAAACATTTTTATGCACTGATTATTTATCAAATTAGGTATACTTTTCATTTATTTGAAAAGGACGAAGAGAGAACGAAATGTGAAATATGGGTAAATCAGGAATGTCTAGAACAGGTAAATGAAATTGTATACTTGGGGAGTGCTTTCAGCCGGGATGGAAGATGTGATTTAGATGTGGATAGAGCGTGTCGCTGCCAGAAACAAAGTCAATGGTGCCCTGAATGCATTAGTAAAAAGGCAAGGCGTGGTGAAGAGTGCACGCCTTGCAATACATAATGCAGTGTTGGTACCGACTTTGTTATATGGCAGCGAAACCTGGGTATGCCAGAAGAAGCATAAAAGCAAGTTGAATGCAGTGGAGATGCGATCTCTTCGTAAAATGTGTGGCGTTACCTTAGCCGACCGAAAGCGAAACGAAGAGATTCGCAATATGGCAGGATTGAAAGATGACCTTATCACAAAAATTGATAGGGGCGTACTCCAATGGTTTGGGCACGTTGAACGAATGAGTAAAGACCGAATGGTGAAGAAAATATATAGAGCGAAAGTAAATATTAAAAGGTGTCGAGGTAGACCGAGACTAACTTTCGAAGACCATGTGAGCAAATTGCTCGAAGAGGGGGAGGGTCAAGAGTACTCGGATACCTAGACGTGCATGTATGAGAAAAGTTAATGAACCTGAAGGAAGCGAAAGAGGTATGTAAGGATCGTGACACTTGGCGATCTGCTCTCTCTGGCTACCCCGTTAGGGATTGTGCGTGAAGATAAGTAGTAAGTAGTTATACTAATTCCGGAAGAATGTTGTGGTCACAGTACATATCCATGAACGCAAAGACCTTAACGTGCTTGAAATAAAGTTCATTTTTGTTTATTTTTATTGAATGATAGAATTAGTAATAATACAAATAAAACTGCACTCTAAAAAGCCTTATTACCTTAAGTTACGGTCCATTTTAGTTTGTTTTGACTGTACAGATTTAGTGTGACTGTAATTTACGTAGTTTTAACCACTCGTGATATCCGTCAGTCTATGGACCTATTAGTCTGACCTATGGTCAAGCCAAAGAGTATAGTAGGTTTGGCCAAAGACAATTTTTTTTAAATGAAGGTAAATATAACTTAGAGTCATTACCATGTTCTTATCCAAAAATAAAAATTATTAACAATTAAAATATTGAATTATTTGTATGAAGGTCACGTGAGCGCTAGAGAAATGATTGTAAGAGTAATTGTTGTTGACAAATAAAATGTTTAATGAAATAGTACAGTAAAAATAGAACAACATACATTGCACGAAATTTCCGATTCAATTTAAGAGGTTAGGATCACTTATTCAGTATAAAATCACAAAATGCCGACAGATCTTGAAAAAAATGTTTTCAGCCGATATCTCGGTAAATATGCACTCTAAGGCAAAAGTTATACAAACCATTATTGTAGAAAATAAAATTTCGCATCTTTTATTTCCAGTAATTTTTTTTGTAAAACTTACCGTTCAATGCCCATAATAACTGCGCCTCTTTTCACCTTCTCCTCACTTAAGCAAAAGTTATATAAACAATTATTGTAGAAAATAAAATTTCACATCTTTTGTTTCCAGCAAACTTTTTTGTAAAACTTACCGTTTACGATTTATGGCCCATTTAATGAACCGGTTTTTCTATCGCGGCCAATAACTCTTGAAATATTAGATTAATCAGTAAAATGCATAAATTTATTTTGAAAGACCAGTTTATTTTCCAAAACTTTTGTTTGAAACTTTTTTTTCTAACATTCATACTTTTTGAGTTATAGGACGTTTCATGTCACGCATAGCTGCCAGCGTCACCCGCCGAGCTCGGCCGACGCTCGGCAGGTGACGCGGCAGCTACTTTATGATTAAGAACCCGGATTTTATTGCTATTATTTCGGGGAATTCCAAGTAAGACGTCATTATTGTTTACTAACTACGACTTACGGAGTCTCATTTTTGAAATTCGAGTTATAGAGTATAAATATCTATTATCAATATTTCGTAGGGAAATAACATTTTCTTCGAGTTACAAAGTCTAATAATTCGAGATACCGCGTATTTAAGGGTTCAGCGGAAGGGAATGGCAATTTTTTTTCGACTTACTGAGAATTTCAACTTAACGAGGTTAGATTTATAGAGATTCCACTGAATATCATAACACGCATATAATTTTTTAAGTAGAGCGTGTCTATCAGCAACTTAATATTACCAATTTTTTAACTTTATATGTGAACTATATAATAATATAATAATTTTTAAATGTTATTTATAATCTTATCTATAGTTTCGAGTAAACTTAGTGATCAATATACTCTTTGGTTCTAAGGCGTCCCTCTAAATATTAGTATACTCTTTGGCGCGGTCTAACAAGGAGACATTGACGTCTCCATATGGAGACGCCGAGCTTTTAAGGGTTAATTATTTTTGGGATAAAAGATTACCTATATTAAAAATGATAGGAATCGATTCAGTAAACGATTCTGAACAAACTACTTTCTCAAAGAGCCTTAATTATGTTACATGTTGTATATATAATAGGTACTTGTTCTAAATATAATTATTATTAAGTTTATAAATTGAATATTAAGATTATTAGCGTTGAATTTCTTTGCGATATTTAAAAAAGGAAAATTCTAATAACGTTCAAATAAACAAAGGAAGAATAAATAAAAGAAGTTGAGGGTAACTTTGAAAAGATGCTTACAATATCGACTAGTATTTGAACAAAAAGAAGCAAAGTTGTTTAAAAGAAGTAGGAAATGACAGGAATGGGCTTACTTCCCTCAATTATAAATTGTTTCACTTCGTCCTACAGGATATATCGCCTTATAAACTCGATTTTGATCACGCCAGGGGGTCACCAAAAAATGTTTCTTAATTTCTCTCGGTTGTTTATTTTCTTTGTATTTAATGAAGTTAATGAAGAACACACGATACTATGTAGTAACTTTATGTCTTAAATTAAAGAAGACAAAAATGAAGTATGAAAAATGATTTTGTATGATGTGACTCATTTAACGATTTTCAATCTAAAGTCAGTAATTGTAGCTCGGTAAAATGTTCGTTCGTTTATCTTCGTGTCACATCGCCGCGGTTCGCTCCCTCCACTCGTTGAGCTCCTCTCACTCTTGCAAACTGATGCTATACGTAACGTATGTAGGTGCGAACAGTTTCCATCAAAGATTCTAATGAGATAATTTCTTCCTAAAAAATAATTTAAATAAAAAAATAATTTGAAATTAATATTATTTAAATACACGTAAAATAGTTAAAAGAACTTTAAATAGCTGTGGATTTTGTTAAATAAATAGAAAGAATAGACAGTGTGGTAAAGAATTGCCGCTGAACATACTCGTACATCAAAAAAGCCAACCTTGCCTTTTTTGAATTCCGTTAAAAATATAAACAAGATAGTTTGAATATCACATCACGGGGACGTGAAAAGACAGAGTCATTCATTATTCATTAAATCGGCTCCAGCCTGGATCAGAACCACAAATCTACACTTTAGCGATAGGATAATGCATGCGCAAATGTAGACTAATAATTGTATCAAGATATTGTTTTTATGTAGGATAGGATGACAAACGGGCACACTGTCCATGTGATGGTAAGTGGTTGCTGTGGCCCATAGACGTCTGCGTCTATCCTCGGATACGAATCAAAATGCAGATGCGTTGTCATCCGTGGGGACTAAGATGGAATGGCTCGTTTCCAGTAAAAAGGGTCTCCGGTTCTCTACGCTCACCATACGAAACACAGCAGCAGCCGGTATTCTGTGAGAGCGTGGTCCTTCCCCGGTCGAGCCGACCCATTCGTGCTACAACTATACTTCCAATATAACTGCAGCATGGCTCTACCACGTATATCTACCACGTATTGTATTGATAACTGGAGATATAATTAAAATACAAGAGATAGAGCCTTCACCCTATGTCG
>CAJQZP010000402.1:0-67169 GCA_907164705.1 Parnassius apollo
CCGTGTTTTCAGGCAATGAAAAACTGCTACAATATAAGAAGGTAAATTTTGACATTGTGTAAATGATATAATAGCTCAGTTGGTTATCGAGCGGTCGCGAAATCGTTATGCCTTGGTTCGCGTCCTGTCTTCGGTCCGATTTTTTCTTTTTTTTTAAGTTCCTTCTTTTTGTGAGAAAATCTATTATTTCGAGCCATTTTTTTTACTATTTTTTAAAAATAGGAAAATTTTAATTAAACTAATTGCACTGATGATTTTTTATTCAAATAACCAGTTCAGTTTTTTTATTATGTCAATAAGATCAAAAAATATTATTCATCAGTATGTAATTTGTATCTAAATTTAAAATCTAAAAAATAAGGGTGACAAGTGAGTACTGTTCACTGGATGCTAAGTGGATGCTATGAACTTTTTCGGCTTTGGATGTAGATTCATAGTGCGCCATGAGGTCTAAAAGGATATAGAGAGTCTGATAATTACAGGCTGTGGGACATTTCATCTTTTTCTTCAGAGTTAGTCGTCTTAGTTTCAGGTGTCCGTGTGCTGCAATAGCCATCATGTGAACTGTAAGTTTGTTTGCCACTTTGGTTTTATATAAAGTATATATAATATATTTTCTCCATTTTTGCAATATAAATAATGGAAAATATAATTAGTGATATCAGTTTGCATTTATTTATGTTAATACCGATTACGGTAACAAAAAATGCGTATGCATGATCCGAATTATTTACAATACGGTTAATTCATTATTAACGCATAATGTACCTACTGTAGACCTAATTTTAAATTCACGTGAGGTATTCCTGCGATTCGTGTACCGAAGATTAAAGATCGCAGGCTTGATTACAACCGTTTTGTTTTTTTCGGGTATAATTAATTTGGGTCAGCGACAAAACAAACAATTTTCAATTGTGTACTATTATTGTGGGAACCCGCTTTAAATAAGGAAAAGGGTTTTAAATTAAATATAAGACTCTCTGGTTTTTGAATGGCTGTACATTAAACAGATAAAGATTATTTTTAACGAAGTGTGTACCGATAGTCCTATAAATATCGTGTTTAAGATATTTTACTCACCTATATTAATTAATTTCACTTTATCTAATGAGGGTGATAGCTAGGCACGCAGGCTACATCTTTCCTCAATATCACTCTCGCATCTATATCTATCTATGCGTTGTCGCCCCTCAGGACCTGAAGGAACGCTTTGTTTGGGTCTCCGGTTCTTAAACATAATAAAGCAACAGCAACAACCTCAAGCAAAACCATAATATAGCAAAAAGCAACATGGCTCTACAATATATATTTACTGAATTTTATTGTTTTTAAACTCCAAGTCCGACTACATTTAAATTTTACGACAAGTACTATCTGCTCTTCGCATATAACTATTTCAATCATTGCTGCAGTATTCAGCTCGGAGTAATAACCATTCGAGGAAATTGAACTGCATTCACTAACTGAAGTCGTTATGATACACCTTTGTGTTTAATTCCCTCATAACTTTTATACATTGATTTAATAAAATTTTATTACGTCATCCATCATCATATTTGTATTTCTACTTTTCATAATAGTAGTATATATTGTAGTAATCGTTTCATACGTGATAGAGTTATACTGAAGCTATACAGTTGCAGATTTAACCGGGGTAGGACAACGCTCTCACGGAGTAGCAGCTCAACGCTGCTGTTATGTGTGGTGAGTGTAAAGAACTGGAGATCTTTTTTTCTGGAAACAAAGCATTTCATCTTAGTCCTTCATGAGTAACAACGCATCTGCGTTTTGATTCGTATCTGAGAATAGATGTAGATGTCTATGGGCCACAGCAACCACTTACCATTAGGTGGACTGTGTGCTCGTTAGTCACGTTGTCCTATTAAAAAAAACTTTTAATGAAAACGAGGCATTCCATCTTAGTCTGCAGGGTTAACAACGCATCTGCATTTTGATTCTTAATCAGGGATTGATCTAGATGTCTATGGGCCTCCGTGTATACTTACCATTAGTTATTACTTAAAATAAGCACACAGTCAACCGTCTGTCGTCGGTTACACAGTCAGATCATTTGTCTTCCTAATTTTAGAAAAGAGTAGTCAAGTAGTAGATATAAGCTCTTACTCACAAAAAATAAAGTCAATTAAAAATAAAAATGCCTGCATTTGTTCCCAATTTTTCTTTACTAAATGAAAAAAGAAAGAGACAGGTATAGACAAGATTAGCACTTTCTTCAAGTAAGCCATGGTCAATGGTTGTAAGTAAAGATACAGAAATACTTATAAACAAATGTTCTATGTCTAATTTAGGCGACTACTACTAACATTAAATAATATACATATAACAAAAAAATTCCTATTAGTTATACTATACTATTATAACCTAGATTTATCATAAGTCAAGTTTTTGTTGTAGTATACATAAAGATAATATAATGTATTGATTTATTACCTTAACAATAATAAAATTTCTTTAAATTTAATAAATTTCGTTGCATACGAACTTTGGAAGCCGTTCGATTCAAAGTCTCGGGTGAATAAAAAGCAATGAGAGTTCCGCTCTATTTTTCAGACGTTCCCGCAGGAATACTTTCATCCAGACCATGCATGTATATGAGATAAAATCCAGTACAAAATTTACTTTAGGAATCTGATTTTAAACTTGAAAATAACATTACATTACATTATCATGGTTTTCCATTGAATTTCATTTAACATTTTTTGCACGTGTCAATCTTTTTTTATTTATGTGGTCCTAGCTGGTTACGATTTATTACGAGTATTACGGTGTTTTAAGATTTAAGATAATCAAAAACAATTTATTAAAAAAAAACAGTTTTTTTTTCAAACAAATATCGTCAAGTTTTTCGGTAAAATATAGCCTAGATCCCTCCTGGTATTGCTCGCTATCTGTTCATGAAGTTTTATAATAATCGGTTCAGTTATTCCGAAGATTATCCTGGAAAACATACAGAGAGACAAATAGATAGACAAAAATTATAAAAATGCTTGTTTATGTAGTGATAGCGTGCAAATAATCCCTGAGCTTTATGGAAGCCATTTATTTTAACATAACAGACAATTAAAATTTATTTATATGTATATATTATAATCTTAGATCATAAAAAGATCATACAGTCAGCTTGTCGTAAGTGGTTACTGCAACCAAGGTACATCTTCAACCGTCTTCAAATTCTAAAGTATTCACCTATATGGGATTGATTAAATCCAGTCTAAAAGAGAAGCTATAGGCGCGCGTGTGAAAATCTAACCGGAGGCAATTTTCTAATGCGGCGATGCCTATGTGTTGAGATTTAATGCCTCCAAAACACAATTATGTCTCTTTACCGCTAAATGAAGCCAGCTCACCTTTGCTCCTTCATTCCGTATTGTATCATTGGAATTCACCTAAGCTTTTTGCAAATCTGAAATTTAAACGGTTCATTGAGTCCAAATTTTTATTGAACTACATCGGACAACGAAACTGGTGTCGTTGTAAAGTTGCAGCAATACTTCGCATAATTACTCAACTATATAATGTCATGTATCGTGCATGAAGTATTGTTTATATGGGATGGTGCTGCAAAACGCTATATATATATATATATATATATATATATATATATGAAAAGTTTAAATTTATATTTACATGTAGGAATTTAATATAGATTCAGTAGCTTCATGTTTTAAGCCAATTGATTATTTTACTATTGGTTTGATGGTTGCTATAGCTCTTATGTATGCTATCGACTATTTTTTAAGTTCTGGATGCTTGAAATAATGTTATTGTATTGAATTGTATTGTAAAGTATTATTTAACTGCCTTAAGCAATAGATACACAGTTTAATAGAAGCCATAAAATTTTCTGGCATTTCTCATAGTCGCTTTTTACCACTGAGATTGTCTTACGTCTTTTGGTACTAATGTGTCTATGTAATCAAAAATTAAATAAAATGGCTTAAGGAAACAAGAATAATAATATACACACAGCATATTATTGCTATATTATGTTTGACAAGAAAATGTCTACCGCTTACTGTAACTACACATTACACTCCTGAAAATAAAAGTAGCCCTGTCATCGATAAGGCCAGTGATGAAAATTGTGATGTCTAGGGAAAAGAAAAAAAACATTTGAAATACAGTTGTCGTATTTCCCACAGGTCTTCAGTATTACATAATAAAAGTATTTCTTGTATCATTTATTACAGAATATCGCAAACTTTTTGAACGTGACTTTGCAGAATCAATAAACAAAGCCAATTGAAACTGCTAAAGCTGCGTAATAACTTCTAACAGCGATAGTAGCTTAGTTCTTTCATGACGAATAGTAAAGTTAAAAGGGCCGTGGATTCAGGAATACATTATATGTTTTTGGAGATGAGAGCTAAGTGGACTGTATTTAAGGAGAAAAAAAAACTATTGTGAAGAAAGCTAATTACTATGACATCTGTCTGACTAAAACTTGATAAACGAAAATTGCTATTTTTAACTACAAGGGGTTGAGTCAAAATTAAAGAGATTTAAAATAATTGCTATACTGAACATATTAATATTAATATAGAACATATTTACCGCATATTATATATTATATTTACCGCATCCTTTTCAGTTCAATAGCTTGAAAACGTCATCTAATGCAGCGGTGAAGAGTTTCGGGGATATAACGTCACCCTGTATTTGTGGGGCAACTGTACAATCACTTCAGAACTTGGATATAACGACAGTCAAATTGTCACCACTAAAGGGACTGTAGCACCGCTCAAACTTCGACGGAATCAAAGGCTTTCTCATAGTCCACATACGTAAAGTAAAATGGCAGACTGGACTCCTCGGTCTTCTGCCAAAGGTTGTATATGTGGCCTATGGTACTAAAGCCTTTTCGAAAATCAGCTGGTTAGGGAGGCTGGAATTCGTTGAGTCTGCATGTCAGAAGAATCTTAATGACTCTCAAAATTAGCACGAAGACGCAATTCAGAAGGAAAATTGGTTTGTAGTCCTAAGAGAGCATTGTTGCCTTTCTTGAATAACAAGACAACCGCACTTCTGCTTCACGTCTCCGGAGTAATTTCATCATGGAATGCGGAATTGAAAAGCTTCTGAAGGACTTTAAATATCGGTTTTCCACCCACTTTCAGAAGCTCCGCTGTAATTTCATCCTCGATTGAGGCATTGCCATTTTTAAAGTGCTGGAGAGCCATTCTAACATTACTCTTTACGTGGTAGAGTCATGGTGCAGCTATATTGTGATTGCAGTACAAATGGGTCGGCTCGACCGGGGTAGTATCACGCTCTCACAGAATACCAGCGTGAAATAGCAGCTTAATCCTGCTGTGTTTCGTATGATGAGTGAAGAGAACCAGAGACCCTTTTTACTGGAAACTAGGCATTTCATCTTAATCTTCAGACCTGGCAACGCATCTACATTTCGATTCTTAATTGAAGATACATGTAGATGTCTATGGGCCACAGCATCCACTTACCATCAGATGGACTGTGTGATCGTTTGTCACCCTAATTCTATAAAATAAATCTATGGGCGAGGATATGAAAAAAACTCAGACTGACGTCCGCGATATCAATGGAACATTGTCGGATAAGACTTGCTCTTAGATCGTAACTCACGTTATGTAGCTCACGATGATATGTACAGCTGTCCATAGAACCTCTTCATCTCACTTAAAATATCAGGTGTCCCGGAAACGACGCTACCAAACTCGGTCTTCAGCTTTGACAGTCTCTGGCAAAGAATTTGGACTCTTGGTTCCGCTCAACGGCTTCTTCAATACGGGCTGAATTAATGTTGCGTAAGTCCCGTTGCATGCATTTGGGGATCGGTTTGTTTAGTCAGGCAACTGCCTGTGTGCTATCAAATCTGCTGGAGACTCCATCTTCATTTCAAGTCTAACCGACATGAGATTAAGAGTGTGGTTGGAGAATTTTTGTGTTTTTCTGTAGCGGGTCTTACAGAACTTCCACGAGCTTATCATTCGTATCATGCAGTGGACGATGTGAAGTGCAGGCACTGAAAACTGTTTTGTAACTCGAGAAGAATAGTTTTGGATCTTTGGATTAGAGCACGAGGGAGATGGAATGTTGACTTCATTAGACGAGACCTTTCTAACTTAACGTTTTGTTTCGGTGTGCCTATTACCATTCGGTGGTCGCTGCCAGGTTTCATCCTTGCTATAACTGAAGTAATAATAAATAGTTGCCGTCTAGTCGTCAGAATGAAGTTAATCTCATTTATTTTTCAACCTGTCAGGGGTCGACCAGACCTACTATCTGTGGGGCCGCTTCTCGAATAAAGATTTCGTCAAATAAAAACCCTAATTATATTACTAGTATAGTTGTGGCACGAATGAGTCGGCTCGACTGGGGATCGACCACGCGCTCACAGAATAACAGCGTAAAATAGTAGCATAATGCTGCTGTGCTTCATGTGGTGAGTGAAGAGAACTGGACCCTTATTACTGGAAACGAGGCATTCCATCTTAGTCCTCACGGGTGACAACGCATCTGCATTTCGATTCGTAATTGAGGATAGATGTAGATGTCTATGGGCTACAGCTACCACTTACCATCAGGTGAAATGTGTACTCTTTTGTGATCTTATCCTATAAAACAAACTGCTGGCCTATTGGCTTCCGTTGCCGTATCCCAAATTTCACTACCTGTAGCTCACCGTTTTTTTTTTTGTACCTAGGTTTGCGCTGAAGTCTTCCATTTACACTGTATAGTGGGTTTTGGAGGAATGCATGGCTCTAGATATACCCCTATACATTTCTTCCACCTCCTCATCGGTATGTTCCGAGGTTGGTGGGTAAACCTGCATAACTTTTAAATAATGCCAATGGGTGGATCGGAGTATAATGTACGGAACCCTCGTCATCACACTTTCAATCTTAACAGCGTTGTCACCGAGCGACTTTTGGAGGATAAATCCTCCTCCTTGAGACAGATGGTCACCCTCCCGGTGATAGAACAAGTTGTCGGATTCGAGGGTTACCATGTGCTCCCTCTCTTTTTGGTCCTCGGATAATTCTATAATATTTCAGCGCCACTTGTCTACCTCTTCTTCCAGCTCTAAGATCTTTTCGTCAGCCCTCAGGTTGCGTGCGTTTTATGTTGCCAGGTCGTCGTAGGTGGCAAACGAAATTCCACCGGAGATTCTTAACACCCCCTGCTCGACGTTACCATGGTTGCCACCGTAGCCAGTAACAGCGGTGTTACCGGGAACTGGGGCCGTCTCATCATAACTTTCATCATGGAGGGCTTATTGCCATAGTTGCCACGCTTGGCTAGCGGGTTAGTAACCGCAAATTTTTGTGTACCATTGCTGTTATTAGGAAAATACTGCTGCCCATTTCCTGTCTGTTTCCCTCTGTCGGCTCTTACGACAACCACGGAAAGATACGAAACAGTGGAGATTCTTAACTGCCACTACACGACACATCTATACGATATACATACATTTAAAATTAAAGCAAAAAAAATGTTACAATTCTTAATCGTGGGTTACCGCGGTGTGCATTCTGAGCTTTACTTTGATAAGAAAGGCTTTAATTTTTATACGTGGTACAGCAACACCGGTGCTATATTATGGTTATAACTCGAATGGATCGGCTCAACCGGGGTAGGGCCATGATCTCACAGAATACCGTGGTAACGTGAATTGCTATATCTTTAATGCCACTCTGTTTCGTATGGTGAGTGTAGATAAACAGAGACCCCTTTTTATTGGAACCAAGGGCTTTCATCTTAGTCCTCAGGGTGACAAAACATTTGCATTTAGATTCTTAATCGAGGACTAATATTGATGTCTATGGTATGCACAGCATCCACTGACCATCAGATTGACTGTGTGCTCGTTAGTCACACTTATTTTATTAAAAAAATACTTGCTTCGTTGTATGTCCCTTTAGATGCCCAACATTTTCAAACAGCGCACGCACTGCAGGGTAAAGTAAATAAACTCGCTCGAGAAAAAACAAGCAAAAGAAAGATTTTTCGAGAATAGAATAATGAGCTGAGCAAACACGCGTTGCGTTGAATATCAAACTAAGATGGAAAATTTTTCTTTGCATGTAAACGTGATCTCAGGACTCGCGAATAAAATAATAATCACAAATAAGCAGATATCTGAATTAACTGCCTTTTATTAAGCAGAGGGAATATTTAAATTTAATTAAGATATGGATAATCACTTTTAAAACATTTATGTCCGGGATAATCTTGAGATTGGCAGTATACTGTTCTTTGTTATTAAATTTAAGTTACGTCATATTAATACTTATAATTCAAATACATTTGAATTCCATCTGCTTACTAAAAGGAAGTTAATTCAGATAATACAGACAGATACCTAAATTTTATTTGTATTGGTTGCGCGGAAAACCATTCTTATTTATTTTATTTGACGGTAGGCTGCCAAATCGGTTATCCCTTTCCAAAACGATATCATTCATACCCTCCTATCGATACATCGGGGTGGTGGGGTGGGAGGGGAAAGAAGATGATTCTAGAACATCACGTAATCATCGGAACTGAGGATATATAAGGCACGCTTGACCGACGCGTGGCCTCTTCCCGCCGCGCTCGCCGTTGAAACCACACCGCCTAGGATAATAGTGTCCTAAAGAGCTCTTCCCGCCGCGCTCGTTGTTGGAAACACATCACTAGTAGAAACCGCTTTAGCCTGGAAGCAGTCGAGCTCCAGGAAACCCGTCTCACCTCGTGTGAGATATAGTCGCGCACCGCCTCTCTCCGGAGTGTTCCAGAAGTCGCAGTTATAGTGCTCGACCGCATAGAAGAAACATCCCGGTGAGTCAATATCGAATATTATAACCTGCTTGATATAATTGTTTTAACCCGCTCCAATTTTGTGTTTTCCTAATCAAGCAGGATTCCCTTTATCGATTTGGCAAATAATAGTTCGTTTTAGGGAAGAGCGAGTGCATTGTACCGCATATATAAGTGTAGAAGCATTTTGTAGATACAGTCCACTTAGATTAATATCTCGCGTAATAGGTTTAAGGTTCGACCGGGGAACTAGACTTCGGCAGCCTAAAACACGTGGCTCCACCATGTATGTTTATTTATTTTTTATAGAAGAGGGGCAAACGAGCACGCGGCTCACCTGATGTTAAGTGACTT
This sequence comes from Parnassius apollo, assembly GCA_907164705.1. Taxonomy (NCBI): domain Eukaryota; kingdom Metazoa; phylum Arthropoda; class Insecta; order Lepidoptera; family Papilionidae; genus Parnassius; species Parnassius apollo. The sequence goes on from CAJQZP010000402.1 coordinate 9,157, forward strand.
TTTTTATAGAAGAGGGGGCAAACGAGCACGCGGCTTACCTGATGTTAAGTGACTACCGCCGCTCATGAACAACCGCAACACCAGGGGAATTGCAGGTGCGTTGCCGGCCCTTTAGAAAGGAGTAAGCTCTTTTCTTGAAGGTCCCTAGGTCGTATCGGTCCTAAAAAAATCGCCGGTGGTAAACTATTCCACAGAGAGGTCGTACGCGAAAGAAAACTCCTAGTGAAACGTACTGTGGTGGATCGCCAAGCATCCAGATGGTATGGGTGGTATCAGGACATTTGTCGCGAAGTGCGTTCACGAAATTTGGCGGCTAGGATTAATCCGAACAATTCCTCAGAGCACTACCCGTGGTATATGCGAAAGAAAATGCAACATCTATTCGTAGCGCCAGTAAATCGAGCCGATTAGAAAGCAGTCGGTCGTCGACGATTCGAGCCGCTCTGCGCTGGATGTGGTCAAATGGAAGTGCTGGTACTGGGGAGCCCCAGCCTAGAGATTGGAACAGTATTCTATGTGCGGTCGAACTTGCGCCTTATAAAGTTGAAGGCGGTGTGCCGGCATGAAATACTGTCCCGCTCTGCTGAGCACGCCAAGCTTTTTTGAGGCCAATTTGGCCTTCTCTTCCAAGTGACCACGAAACGACGATATGTCGACGCGCAGGATTCCGATACTGGCTGAGGCAACAAGGGGAGTGCCTTGAAACTGAGGAGATACGACAAAGGGGTACTTTTTAGCGGTCAACGCGCAAACTTGTGTCTTCTGAAGGTTAAACTGGACTAGATTTAGTCGCCCCCAATCCGAGACTTCGTTCAGCAAAAAGTCGACTTCAGACACAAGCTTGTCCCGGTACTTGGAGACGTTTTCCCGAGAAATCTTGGCACGGCCGATGTACAGAGCATCACCAGTGCTGTGCTGTCATCTGCATAGCAATGAATGTTACGGGTTTGCAACATATCATTGATCGCAGAAGAAACAGCGTTGGCGATAGCACGCAGCCTTGTGGAACACATTATACAGTGGTAGAGCCACGCGGCAGCTTTGCTGTTGCACGTATGGGCAGGCTCAAACCGGGATGGTACCACGACCTCACAGAATACCGGCGTGAAGTGGAAGCTCTGCTTCCGCGTTTCGTCTGGTGAGTGCAGGTGGCCAGAGGCCCAAATCCCTCCCCCCATCAACATGGTAGCGGAATTAAATGATGATAGAATACCCCAGGAGGGTACCAGCACCCCTGGAGAGTCCCTCGCTGAGCATCCACGACCATGTTTCTCCAATTCTGAGCGTGGGTGCTCAGGCTACCCCGCGTATTTTGGGGTGGGGTGGGCAAAATTCTGCTCAAGACTACAACTGCTCAGTGCAAACGGAGCAACAAGACCAAGGCGACCCCTGTCACGCTGTCCGTGAATTTGTACAATATCAGAGGACTTCACTCTAACCTACACGCCATCCACTACCATCGCGAGACGGCGAGACCGCTTCTGCTCTTTCTGACCGAGACGCAGATGTCCTCTCCGGCTGATGTCTCGCATCTCTCCTGCCTGCTTCTCGTTGAACCGATCATGCGGGGAGATCTGTTCATGATTTTGCCTTGGCATATGGTCTGATACAACTGGTTACTTCGCCTACGTGGATTCCAGATGTGGAGGATCATGCACCTTCCCTGTTGGACCTTCTGCTGACCTCTCACCCGGACGGATATCAGATTTCCGTCGACGCCCCTTTAGGCTCCTTGGACCATTGTCTTTTCCGGAGTGTGGTGCCACTCACGATGACATCGCAGTTGCATTCTGCAGGCTGCCGTCGTGTTCGGCACTATAGGTCAGCCGATTGGGATGGGTTGCGGTCTTTCTTTGCATCCTACCCTTGGGGGGCAGGTTTGCTTCTCGCCGGACGATCCCAACGTTGTTGCGGATTCTGTCGCCGATGTGGTACTTCAGGGTATGGAACTTTTTATTCCTTTCTCTGTGGTGCTCATTGGAGGCAAATCTCAGCCATGGTTTGGTCGCTCATGTAAAATAGCATCATGCTATAAGCAAAAGTGCTACCAAGCCTGGGCTGACGCATGACGCTGGCGTCCCGGAATGTAAACACCAGCGTTAGAACGCTGGTGTATACGAGTATATTCCGCCTCTAGGTCCTTCAAAAGAGTCATTGCCAAGGCAAAGTCAGAGCACATAGGCAGAATTGGAGAGAAACTAGTTCGCCTTCCTTCTGAAACCCGTGCATTCTGGTCTCTCGCCAAGGCTGTCCACGGGAATTTCTGTCAGCCATCTCTTCCATCTCTGCACAGGGAGGACGACTCACTGGCCCATACCGCAAAGGAGAAAGTCGATCTTCTTGGCTCTTTCTTTGCGTCTAACTCGACTCTCGATGACGAGGGGAGTACGCCGCCGACCATCCCGTGATGTGAGTGCTCCATGCCGGAAGTGCAGTTCACACAAAGCACTCCTCTCCCTGGACATCCACAAGTCGAGTGGGCCTGACGGAATCCCCCCAATTGTGCTGAGGACGTGTGCTCCAGAGTTGGCACCGGTTTTAACGCGTCTTTTCCGGTACTCCTACTCCCTAGGCGTAGTCCCAAAATCATGGAAGACGGCTTTCGTCCACCCGATCCCTAAAAAAGGCGACCGCTCAGACCCGTCCAACTACCGGCCTATCGCCATCACCTCCTTGTTCTCCAAAACAATGGAGTCCATTGTAAACTGCTCATGAGGTACCTTGAGGATCACCAGCTTATTAGAGACCGCCAATACGGTTTTTGCCGTGATCGATTAGCTGGTGATCTTCTGATCTACCTAACACAAAGATGGGTGGAGGCAGTAAAGTCCAAGTGGGAGGCATTGGCCGTTAATTTGGACATTGCGAAGGCCTTTGATCGGGTTTGGCACAAAGCGCTTCTTTCGAAGCTCCCTTCCTATGGGCTTCCCGAGAAATTGTGCGATTGTATCACCAGCTTTTTTGCAGATCAGAGCATCAACGTCGTTGTAGACGGTGCCAGCTCCGATTGCAAACCTATTAATGCTGGTGTTTTTTTTATAAGAGGGGGCAAACGAGCATGCGACTCACCTGATGTTAAGTGACTACCGCCGCCCGTGAACAACCGCAAATGGACCATGATTTTGGGACTACGCCTAAGCAGTAGGAGTACCGGGAAAAAACGCGTTAAAACCGGTGCTAACTCTGGAGCATACGTCCTCAGCACAATTGGGGGATTCCGTCAGGCCCACTCGACTTGTGGTTGTCCAGGAATGTCCAGGGAGAGGAGTTTGTGAACTGAGCGCTGTGTGAACTGCACCTCCGGAATGGAGCATTCACACCGCGGGACGGTCGACGGCGTACTCCCCCGGCATCGAGAGTCGAGTTGGATGCAAAGAAAGAGCCTAGCAGATCGGCTTTCTCCTTTGCGGTGTGGGCCAGGGAGTCGTCCTTCCTGTGCAGAGATGGAATAGATGGCTGACAGAAATTCCCTGGACAGCCTTGGCGAGAGACCAGAATGCACGGGTTCCAGAAGGTAGGCGAACTAGTTTCTCGCCCATTCTGCCTATGCGCTCTGACTTTGCCTTGTATACCAGTTTGTTTGAGACTTCCCGCGCCTAGTAGTCGCAAATAATATTATCGTTGCCACAATCAAAAAATTAATGAAATTATTTAATATTACATAGTCGAAAGAGGGCGAGAGTAATAGCGATTTGTGACTTAAATTGTAAAGAGTCCCTCAGGGAAAAAAATATAGTAATAAACATTTGGTGTCGCAATATATTTATGAAAGTATAATGTATATTCGTAAAAACCTGAGTAGTTTAGAGAAGAATAGATGTCTTAATATTTTAAAGACTGGGAACGCTTTTAATGCCAGTTACTAGATTCCACAGAATTTTTAATTTTGTTATATTTATTGGGAAATATATATGCTTTTACAACAAAATCCCAGAAAATGTTCAAAATTTGTTAATAAGCACGTTAGAATGTTTTATTAATTACTGAAAAATTGTCTAAAAAGGGTTATTATAATATCAAAGAATTCATGAATGTAAATAAGTCCTGGGTATGGGGTGATCGCAATCATTCTGGTCCTATTAAATTTCATATTAAATTGTACATAATAATAGTAAATTTAAAATACTATAATCCCTTTAAGTTCTTCTTGGTTCTTCCAAGCCGGTTCCCAGCGGCCCAAAAGCGGTGTTATATAAAAAATATGACTTCAATAATATTGCGTAATAATCAATATTGAATAAAAAATATTTTGTTGCATTCTATTAGTTTCTGTCTTCGCTTTCTTTCGTATTGAATTCAAATTGAATAAGACATAACTTTTAAACCGTTATATGAATACTCAATGTAGGTTGCTTGTTATGGCTTGCAAGCTTGCAACTCTTTTCTATTTTCCCATTATATAATACAATCTTTATATATAGAGCATGAAAACGAATTGCGTGTTCTTCAGAAATGTACGCCACGGCGATGTGTGAAGAGTTCCGATTTTAGACGCGAGAGGGCGCAAGTTTCTTTAAAACTATCTTTATACGAGTTTCTCCACGCGAGGAGTAAAGTAAGTAATCATATTTAATAATAAATATATTTATCCAAATCAACTCGAGAAAGATTGAAGTGCTGTGGTTCAAAGGTAAGTGTTAAACCCGATCTTTCCTATCATTTCTCATTTATATGCAAGCCCAACTCAATTTTCAACTAGTAAACCATTTCCCTATGTTGCCTCTTACGACAGGGATCCATGGGACGATATGGGGTAGTGGATAATTTAACACCACCACTACAATATTTATTACATAAACATTTTTACGAATATATAGAAATTATAGAAATACGATTTTAAATTCGGTTTTTATTTAAAACTTAAAGTAGTTTTACTATAATGAACCAAAATGTTTGAAGACCTGTATTAAATATCAATCGGGTTTTTTCATATGTTTTACGCAGACGAAGTCGCAAGTGGATGCTAGTTTTACATAATTTTTATTAAAACTTACTGTGAAAGGGTCGTGATGGTTTAATTCTTTCCGCACCGCATCGCCACGAATGTCAAATGTAACTTTAACTGCTAACTTTGCTCGACGGCGCAGGAATACATCGTGAGAAAACCTGTATTTTGAGAAGTAATAAAACCTATCTCACGACTTATAACTTTTGTATAAGATTTTTTTATAGAATAAAAATAACAAACAAGAACACAGTATATAGTAATCCATGAGTATATACATCTATCCTCGACTAAGTATTGTAACGCAGATACGTAGTCACCCGGACTAAAATGAACGTTTACCTTCTTCGTTACCAGTAAAAATGTCTTCTGTTCACTATACTCGTCGTAACATGAGCTAACATTTTACGCTGGCTTTCTGTAAAAGAGTAGTCCTTCCTTGGCCAAGCCGATCTATTATTGCTACAATCATACTCAATACGCAATAACTTTATTGCATATTGTATCATAATACAGCTGCAGCGTGGCTCTACCATGTAAACGTGCGTGCCATTATTCAAAGTACATGCATACATATTCACTGTGATAAAGAAAGTCTACAGGGATTCTCTGAAATATTTACAGAAGCGCACTAACACAAATTCGATACGAGACTATTTGGAAAATTGCCTATAATCGGAGATCATATTGGCGTGTAGCCGGTTTCCACACCTGGGCCTATCATAGCGTTGTAATGGCTCTACGTGACTAGTGTGGGAAAATTCATGATACCACTGCATAGTGAGCTCTGCGGGGAATAAGTTCCTTTGTTATGTGAAACCAATTACACTTTATTTATTAACTTAACTTATAACGAAATGTTTACATGTTTTTTTTATAAATTTAAAACCTGGTAGAGACACGCTCCAGCTATATTATGTTTGGAACATGAATGGGTCCGCTCGACCAGGGTACGACCACGCTCTCAGAGAATACCAGCGAAAAATGGCAGATTAATGATGCTACGTTTCGTATGGTGAGTCTAGAGAATACTGCAAAAGCGTTATTCCATCTTAGTCCTCGGGACTGAAAACGCATTTTGATTCTTAATCGAGGATAAATGATAAATGTCTATTAACCACAACATCCACTTGCCATCAGGTGGACGTTTTCTTTAAAAAAAGGCAAAGTATTCTACCATGTAACATTTTAAAGAACTTAGTTACTAGCACAAGTCGATAAAAATCTTAAAAAGATACCATGCCATTTAATAAAATCATATAACAGCTTTAATTTTTTCATTTTTATAGCAAATGGCGCGGTCAAATTGCCATTAATAAATCGCTTGCGCTATTCACTGTGCTTCAACCTTATAGGGCACGTTATGTGTAATAGTTACTATCTCAGCAAACTGTGACATCTATTTCGCTTTTCAAATTTATTGAAGTAATAACTTCTTTAGGCGCCCTCTTTATGAACAGTGAAGGAAAATAAACCATTACGTTCGAGTTGGTGACGTTGAAATGGGTTTTCTCGGCTCCATTTGACATCAAACGCGCTTGGCTCGGTGAAGCAATGAATCGTTTATACTCGTCTCTAGTCGTTTGCACCAGCCACATTTACTGTCTGACAAGGAGTGCATAGTACCAATAATTATGTTTTTAATATAACGTAAGTTTTCACTTTCATCGTCTAGTCACAAGAACATACGCATTTTTTTCACTTAAATTTGAAAATATTTATAGTACATAAAGCGTACAATTGGCAGGCTTATGATATTTCTTACAGAAAAACTTAGTGAGGTTCCATAAAACATATAATTATATATAGCTAAACACACACACACACATAAATATATATATATATATATATACATAAACAACATATAAATAAATACACTTATACATAAATGTATATTACTATAAATAACTTGCTTATTCTATATTTTATTTGCTAATTGAAATCATATTTAACTATATTACGATAGCCTGTTCTTTTTGTCATACAAATGTTACCTCGTCGGATTATCCCTCTGCTACTGAGGTGCTTTTCTTGTAATTATTCTACTGAGGAGTAGCCTGTCGGACATATAATTTAGGTAAGGATTTTTCAAATTTTATTGTTAGTTATTGAAAATAAAACTGAATTTAGCAAAGTTTACATTATATTTCTTAAACCATTGTAAAAAACAGACCAATAAAACCATTGTTTTAAGAAAATATTATTTATTACCGGAACCTTATGAATTATAGGAACATTTGTAATTAGGAACTTTGAAAATCAAGAAAAAGAATTAAATTAAAAGAAATAACAAAAAAAACATGACTTTGTCTTCTTAAAACTTCAAAAAAACAAAAAAACCCTTAAATTTTAAAAATCCTTACAGTGATTTTTTTTAATCAATCTCAAAGTTCAGTCTTGCATTCAACACAAATTTGCGAGGAGCACTGCAAACAAATATGTTTCGCACATATACAACAAACAAATCTTATTTGTCGCTTCAATTTACTTGGGCAGATGCGACATAATTTTCGTGATGATATACTAGGCTCATTGGAAGACTCGGATAAAGGTCGTGGGGGCAAGTCCTGACCTAGTAAACGTCGCAGGGTCAATCGCAATTCTCTTGGGAGTTTTTCATTATAAACTCGCTGTTTTAATGGGGGTAGTACTAGTTCTCTGGATAGATGCGTAAGGAAATCTCCTCTTCTCAATTACGCACCTTCACATTGACCATAAAGTACATATGCATTGATGCCAGCAATATCTAGTACTCGATAAAATATGGCTTGTGGCCAACGTCTCGTTTTACGACTGCAGGAATATATCGCACATTTTTAACGATTTCCTCGACCCCGCCTTTTGTGTGATTATAATCGACTATTATGGTCGGTTTTCTAGTTTCTGTGTCCGTACTAGCACTATGGTGACAGCTAGAAATTAGTATGACGGCTTTATCTTTTTTGGGACAAAAGACAACAAAGTGAGGCCTTTTGTAAAAACATAAAGAGAACTTTCAACAGCTCTGTTTACTTGGCATAAACTCTGGGGGTATTTCTCGCTTTTTTTTAATATTTCCAAATATGTCAGTCCTTTTTTCAATAGCATTTCTGCCAGAGGTATTGAGCTGAACCAATTGTCCGCTGTCACATTACGATTGGTATTTTCAATGGGTTTTATAAGTCGCAACACAGACTGTGTAGGGACAGAAAGCTTTTTCTCAGCCTCCGGGAAACCTATACCATCAGAACCCTTGCCGTGGTAAATGTACGCGTTATATACGTAGGATTCCCTCAAGGCGTCCCTCAAGACCATTATCTTGATTCCATATTTAGCGGGTTTTTTTGTCATGTAGATGACAAATTTGCAGCGACCTTTGAAGGCTAATAGCATTTCGTCAATGCAGGTGTATGGACCAGCTGTGTAATTTGCTTGACAATTTGCGATAAATTTATAAAAAATCCAGAAACAGCAGCAAGAGGGTCGGGTTTCTAAGCGCTCCTGTCGGTCATCAATATTGTCCAGCCTCAAGCAATTCAAAAGTGTGTTGAATCTATATTTAGACATGACAAATCTAAATATTTCATGACCTGTTCCATCAGTCGCAAATAAATAGTTTGAATCAGCATCATTACATTTGAATACTGAGGAATAGTATAATAATCCAAGTAAAGATCGAATTTCTACAGCACTTGTATCTCTAAGAAGAGCCGTGGTAGCTCAGTGGTTAACGGTCGCTGTAAATATAACAGAACACGAGTAACCCGGGTTTGATCCCCGCCGGCACCAATGAAATTGTTAATTGCAATTTTAAGTGCTGATTTACCACGTGCTCGGCGGTGAAGGAAAACATCGTGAGGAAATCTGCATGTCTGAGGAATAAGAAAAAAAAATATTTCGAAGACATGTGAAGTTCGTCAATACGCATTTGGGTAGCGCGGCGGACACTTCCTTGCCTTAAACCCTCTCAGAAATGAGGGGAGGCCTAAGCCCAGCAGTGGGACGTATATAGGCTGTAACTTAACTTAACTTAACTTTGTATCTCTCAGCTCGTGTTTCGCATAATTAGAGAACTGGCGGCGGTAAACTTCAAGTTTTTTATTTGTACAGGAAACTATTGTTTCTATCATATTGTCAAAGAGCTTCAGCCAGAGTGCTTCGTAACCGGGAAATCTCGTATGATCAGGGTTTTGTCTAGGTAAAGACACAATGTTAGGAGGTAGTGTTCATGATGTCCTTAAAAAGTCAGTAACTGACCAAACAAAACCATTTTTACCTCGATAACAATTGCGGTTCGAGTCAGGCGTATTAGTATAACGATTTGTCCCTTCACTCGATGTTTCAATTTCTATTTCGTCGACTTCTGAAATCTCACTCTCAACATGTTCTTCTTCTTCAATTGTAAAATTTTGATCAGCTACTTCGTCGTCTACATCACTATACTCGTGCTCATTATCTTCTTCTAACCACTGTTCAAGTGCTTGTTCAAGTAATTTTCCTGTAAGATTTCTCTTCTTCGAATTAATGGCACTCGCCATCTATATAGATAGAAGCAAAAACATAGGTCATTAAAATTATAAAGAAACATATTGCTAAGGTGATGAACGACAGATACTTTAAACATAATTATTTTGCTGATATGACGTATGTAAGACAGTAGGGTATTATAAATATTTTACTGACAATACGTATGACAGATCCATCACTTATTACTGAACTTACGTCCTGTAGACACCTGATAGCTCCAACTAGCCACGTGCGCACACTGCGGCTGCCGTCGCCGCACTAACGCGTAGGGGACGCTCTCAGAGGAAGGTACTGAGCGAGACAGGAGATTATGTCGCGAAATGACGGAATGAGACAGACATATAAATTTTGCGGTGTCTGACGTACGTTACGTCAGTAGCAGAGGGTTAACTTGTATCGTTAGTACAGTTTACGTACATAATTTACACAAGGAATAACGTCCGAACGTAATACAAATACTTGTTCCCCGTGGGACACGACTGATTGATTAATTTATCAACACACATCCCAAACTTCTAGACCTAGGAATCTGAAATTCAGACAGTACCTAACTTTTAAGAGAGGATTTTGGAAAATTCAACGCACTACGAGGGCGAAATAGGGTGTTACAGTTTGATGAAAATTTTTATTTTTCCGGGCGATTGACTCGATTTTGCGGTGCAGATTATCAGATTTTGCGATTTTGATAACAACCCTTACTGGACAGAGGGTTTTTATATGTGGTATGCGATTTCCATTTTTTCAAAAGTTTAAGCTTGTGAAACGAGGATGCAAAGTTTGTGTAAAATGTTGTATTAAGACTTATAGATTAAGCCACTGGGAGTAGAAGCGTGAAATTAAGACAATAGGTTCCTTTAATAGCACAGGGATCCTACAAAACTCAAACCCTAAGAGAATATAAAAGGTTACATTTTTTATGAAACCTTTTTTTTACGGGACGTTTGACTCAAAACTTACTAAAAGTATTCTTTTAATAAAATAAATGAACACGTATTTTGCAATTTTTCAAACCAACCCTGACTTAATATATTGTAACAGTACAACTGAGAATGAAATTAATTTTTTCGTTATGTTTTTACTCAATAATTCGCAATCTCACGTAACATGAAGAATGACAGGCGAATATAGATTAATAACCTCATTCCGAATGATAATATAACATCTTGGAGAATTGATAACATTGCTAAACGATGAATAAATAAATAATATTTATTGGAAGCCATTTTTGACGTTTCCACGATATAAGAAAACAGATATTATTTTTTTTATTCGATTTCTTGCAAAGAGCCCAACGTGGAAGTTTGTTTATTATAATTTTTAACTCATAAATAAAATTTCTAGTCCACAAATAAAACATATAATTAACTAGCGTCCCACCTTGGTTTCGTTCGGATAGCATGTACTAATTGGCTGCGTTTGGCAGAAAAAAGCGCTAGGAAGCGCTTGTAAGCAAAATGGCGATCGAAAGCGGTAAGCGCTGTCAAATCATAAGTAATTTTCCTCTAGGACACGAAGTAAGCTTTAACCGGGGAACCTAACCTAATTTAAATATATGTTTGTAAATTATTCATATTAAAAACTTACCAATCATGAATCTTTAATAACACGTATAATATGTTTATTCATGTCATTATGTTACTTGAAACTAATATTGCACAAAACAACTTATAAACTCTACTTCAAACCAAACAAAGTAAATAATCAAAATGGCAGATTGTGTCAGCGCTACTAAAGTTAGCAAACGTGTCCTGGCCGAAAACTGTTTAGTTTCGCCATTTTGCTTACAAGCGCTTCCTAGCGCTTTTTTCTGCTAAACGCATCCATTATTATCAATGACCATTTTTTTCAATATTACAGTTTTTCGTATAAAATAGAGCATAGATCATTTTTGGCATTGCTCCATCTGTTTGTACAGATCCCTTACAATCGGTTCAGCCATTCGATCGGATGGGCAGTCAAACACAAATTTTAAAACGGTTTGAATATCTCAATAGCACTCGAATAACCAGCCAGCCAGTAGTAGATTACAAAACTTATTTTGGCAACATCATTATCATTATAACAGCCAATGACGAGTCCACTGCTGAACTTAGTCCTCCTCCAAGGAATGTCACATAGGACTGTCTTGAGCCAACTGCATCCACTGACTTCCTCCATCTCTTACCAGGTTGTCACTCTATTTAGAAACAGCTCGGTATCAATAACCTTATTAGAAGAACATGCGTTTATTAATTAAATATTAATTCTTCAGCTTTATAATTGTAGTTTCTTATGAATTAAGTTAACGTAATTTTTTCCATGTTTTATTATTTCTATTACCTTAAAATAATCACCAATGCATCTTTGGAGGTAGTTTATTGATACCCTTCTTACGGAAATCATTAGAACGGGGGGCAACAAATTCTTCAAAGACGTTTTCTACTGCCTGTCTGCCTCTCCCTGGGTGTTGAATTTTTTTTCCGCCAAAAAGTCATTCAAATTCTGTAAAAAGTAAAAATCTCCAGGTACTTAATAATCGAATTTCGAACGTATCCTAGGTGACGAAAAAAATTCAAATGCGAAGAAAACATAACGCTTATCAATAAACAAAAAGTAATTTTGAAAAAAGAATGTATTTAAAATAAAATTTATTTGGAAATAGAATTCTTAGCCAATCAAAATTTTTATTTTGATTGGAAATGGCCAGTACTGCAGAACGGCAATTTCATTGGTAAAGACCTATTAAAATGAAAATAAAATACAAACTTTATTTTTAAACGTATAAAATTAAAAATATCATAACTCAATCATCAAAATATTTTAATCTACTGTTACAAATTTCTTTAATAAACCTATTGATACAAGATATGTTTTGTTACTTAAAATTTTAATCGACTGATAGAGTCTTTTTTTTTAATTTTGTCTTGAGTAAGGTGACAACGCTGTGTGGTGGTGAAAGAGTATAAAATAAAAGGTGGCTATAGGAAACCAGAAATATATCTTGGCTTGCTATAACTGGCGATATAACAATCTTGTTAACGCCAAAAATAAAATACACTGTTCGGCGACGGGCGCGATGTAATATCGATATTTCAAATAAAATAAGTTCAAAGTTTATATTCAAGGTTTGGTGAATTTCAATACTAATTCGAAGACACGCTCAGTGGAGTTTTATGAAAGGAAATCGTGAAAATGAAATATGAAATCATAAAACGATATGCGGAGATAATTTCCTATACAATAAACTAAAATTAGATTGGATGTATGAAAATGAGGATCGCTATGACAACTATTTCAATAATATACATTTACTAATTTATTTATTAATATTTTTAAAAATGGATTTATGCATGTATGCGTAGGTATATGGATGTGAAGGAATGGAGAGGTGCGTCAGGATCGTGCCAAATGGAAGTCTGTAGTCTCTGCCTACCCCTCTGGGTGACAGGCGTGAGTGTTTATGTTTATGTAGACTTAATATAGATGTCTATGGGCCACAGCATCCATTTACCATCAGGTGCACTGTGTGCTCGTTTCTCACCCTTATTATATAAAAAAATATTTCATTAAACATCCACTGCTGAATATAGGCCTCTCTATAGATTGCCCCAAATGTGGTACGCAGTTGCCACACTTGGCTGACTGTTTGGCAACAGGTGTTTTTATTTTTTATTTGAGCTGTTATCAGGAGGATGCTCCTGCCCATCTGCTGATGTATATCTCTATGTTGCCTCTTACGAAATTCACGGGATTATATGGGATAGTGGATTGTGTAATGCTGACATTGGAGGACTTGATAATTTTATAGTTTTGCAATAGTAAATAATGTCACTTAACCGAAATTCGGTCACAGCGGTCAGTCTCTACGAAGACTAGCCTAGTACAGGACAGGTTTATAAGGCTACACCGTGCGCGAACACTTTTTTATTTTCATAAAAAAAAACTAGTAATGCTCTGAATATTGCTAATACTCCGTCTAATCACACCCCGTAAGCTTAAAATGCTTATGTTCACTGGAGTAGTTCACGACAATAATCGAATGGTGGATTCGAACCCAAGACCTTTTAAGTATACGGTCCACACCCTTCCATTAGGCTACTGTCGCTTCTAATACATATCACTGGTGCACTCTCTATTCCCCCAATCCCATAGTCCGATGCAATTTGAATCCGACACGACCGGCAAGAGATCAGTTACCGGACTAGCGGATTCACCTGCTTTCCGGGACACGAAGGTGAAACACCGCCAATTTCCTGACACCGGGCATAGCTTTTCTACTGAAAATTTATTGACAGAAAAACCCAACTACTGATTTTTGACCCAACCCCTAATTTGAACCCGGAACTTTATATTCAGCAATCGCTTTTTACGATCACTAGACCAACTAAATAGTCAGCAATAAAATTCCTGTACAAATCCTTGCTATTTTTGACCGGTATTCTTATTCTTTATCAGCCAGTAAAATTATTCTGTTCTTGTCATGGTTGGACTATTGCAGTACCATACGTCTTTGAAGCTGTTTGTTGTATTATGTTCGGTTACCTTGGTTTTCGGATGGCAGTGTTGGTTATATCGATTCATTCATCCCATCCATTGGAAACCATAGGGTCTTTTAGAAATATGGAGGTGTCATACTGCAGCTTTATAATAATTGTATTACGAATGGGACACACTCTCACAAAATATCTGCGTATTTAAAGTAAACGAGCAAACAGTCCACCTAATTTGATGCTATATCCCATAGACATCTACGTCTATCCTCGATGCGTTGTTGATGCGTTGTCACCCCTGAGAACAAAGATGGAATGACTTGTTTCCAGAACAAAAGGTCTCCGGTTCTCTACACTCACCATAAGAAAGACAGAGGAACTAAGTTGCTATTCTGTGAAAGCGTAAACATTTCCCGGTCGAGCCAAAACATTCGTGCTCCAAACATAATAATATATAGCTACGGGATGGTGCTATCACGTCAAAAAATAATTACAATGTATAGAAAATTGGTAACAATAAAATTATTACAGTAGCCTAAATAATTTCTAGGATATTATAGGTAAATTAACTGTGTAATCCTTTACGATCCGATGGCGGTCTAATACATAAGCAAGCTAATCCTAACTGCCAACTAGTTTCATCTCCTTACGTGTAGTGAGTTTGCTAACAACACTAAGTTTGTAAGATCTGAGAGTGTGTTGTTCTGTAATTGAGTTCACGGAGCTAAGTTTTAACGGTTTTTCTAAGTAAACTAGCTTTGTTAATTAAACTAGTAATATTAACTGTGTAAGGTTTATTAACAAAAATATGGTAGATACACTTTATTAATTCTGACAGGGATGGACACAGTGTAGATTACGCGCGCGTTTGTCTTGCTAGAAGGAATACAGGACAAGTTATAATGTTTTTTTTTTTTTTATATTTATGCGATACTGTTTTTTATAAAATGAAACAAATTTTACCGATTTCGTCGCTTTTGATCTTAGCCCTGCGGGATGTAAACATGTTCAAGATCGTCCCCGCCATTACGTCTGGTCGGGCCAAACACCACAAATCCTAGCTAAAGATCACTGCGAACACGTGCGCGCGCGCGCGCGCGCGCGTGTGTGTGTGTGTGTGTGTGTGTGTGTGCGCGCGTGTGTGTGTGTGTGTGTGTGTATGTGTATGAGAAAAGCTTATATACGTGAAGAGGATTGAAGATCGAGTATTAGTAGCAAGTAGTAAATTTATACATTTGGTTTATTCATCATTATCATTACAGCCCTTCACAGGGCCACTGCTGAACATAGGTCTTCCTCAAGGAATTCCACGTAGAACAAACGTAAGCCACCTGCATATCTCGACTTTCTGCTTTTGCTATCATGTCTTCCCTCCATTTAGTGATGGGCCGCTACACTTTGCTTACCGATACGAGGTTCCCACTTGAGTAACTTTCTTCCCCATCGATTGTTTGTTTTTTGAGCAATATGGCGAGCCCATCGTCACTCCAGCTTACCAGTCTGTTGTGCTAAGTCGGTTACTCTTGTTCACTCCAGACATCCTCATTTTAAATCATCACGCGGATAAACCCCGAGCATAGCCATCTTCATAGCTCTCTAAGCGACCTTCAGATTCCTCATGCGGCCAGCAGCTACATTATGCTTGTGTAATATTTTTATTTTTTCCAGATGATTACTTGTGTAACATTTAAAGAAACCATAAACCCAAGATTGTCTTTGTATAGCATTTAGGAAAACACAATTTTAATTTATTTTATAATAGTGGACCTAAATATAAGTATCTCTATCTAATTTTCCCTCGCCGATAATGTTTTATTAAATTCGTACCCATAATAATAGCGGTAAATTAGAATACATATAAAATTATAAAATTCGGTAATACCTACTTCATAAAAATATGCAAAAATAAAATTATATAGGTGTTCGAAACTATCAAAATCTAAGAAACGTGGGCATGTTGGTCGTTCCACATATTATAAAAAAAAATGATAATTAACAATTATGTAAAAATGCAATTTTCATTTTTACTAATCAACTTCATCGCGATTTCTTGGGCACCTAATTTAAATATTTTCATTAATTTATTAAGAAAACAATATTTATAGTTACCAATGTAAGATATAAACTAAACTATGTATTTTTATTCATATAAATATTTACAAATGAGTATAAGCTCTTCGAAAACGAAAGTGTATTTGAACAAAGTCGCCCCGTCACCGACGCGCGATCCACCCTCGACAATATCCTAATGTCGCCTCTACACGTTGGCCAACACAGTGGCGAATGGAGTGGCGAATATTTTGGCCGAAAGTTGGTGACGGCGTCCACACGTTGGAAGATCGTTCAGTTTACTTCGGTTCGGGCCAATGTGCAGACGAATTTATAAGCACCGTGGCGCACTGGCTCAGGAATGAGCGGCTGCGCCGGGCGCCGCGGGATTGATCCCGCACGGAACAAGTATTTGTATGTCCTACAAATAATTGTTTCGGGTCTGGATGTGTGTCCTTGTGCAATTTATGTTTGTAAACTGCCTGCGCGATACGGGAGAAAATCCTAGTGTGGGGTTAACGTTTTTATAAAAGAATTATAAAATAATAGTGGCTATTAATGGGGTTGTAAATAGATATACGATATACGATTAGCTTTATTTATTCTTTACATGCATCATAAACTGGAATAAATACCATTAATAAAATCTTAACTTATTTTAAAGTTAAAGGAGTTATCTATTATTAATCGATTAGTCTATGTTTTAAAATTGGGTTTTGATTTTAAAGTTTAGCAAAATATGTACTTGCATTTCTATTAGACATTTGACGTATATAAAAAACACCTTATAATTTATTTGGTAATTTAATTATTTTTTGAGAAAGACAAAAGCAATAGCAATAAATATAATTAACACTGACTTAATAATAGGTAACAATTACAACTTAGAACATAAATGAAAAACTCATGACGAGCAAAGTGGCTCAGGACCATGCTTTGCGGCAGTCTGTGGAGGAGGATGTTCAGTAGTGGACTTGTGAAGAGCTGTAATGATGATGATGATTCGAAAGCTTGCACGATTAAATTATAAGAAATCGACGCTTTTTATATAGGATAGGATGACAAACGAGCACACAGTTCACCTGATGGTAAGTGGTTGCTGTGGCCCATAGACAACTACATCTATCCTCGATTACGAATCAAAATGCAGATGCGTTGTCACCCGTGAGGACTAAGATGAAATGCCTCGTTACCTTTAAAAAGTGTCTCTGGTTCTCTACACTCACTATACGAAACACAGCATCATTAAGCTACTATTTTACATTGATATTCTGTGAGAGCGTGGTCCTTCCCCGGTCGAACCGACCCATTCGTGCTACAACTATACTTCTAATATAACTGCATGGTTCTACCACGTATAAACGACGTGCTTCATTTTTTTTTAAATTGTTCTCGTAATAATCTGATTGTAAATAAATGTTCATTTTTTTTATAAATAGCTTATCGATTAAAACAAATGTTTAAAAATAATTAAATCGCGCTAATTAAAGTAGTAGGAATGTTTAAAGTTGAAATTGGCACTAAAAGGCTGGTAATTGGGTCAACCACCCTACAAAGCGTGAATATAAAATTTTAATCAGATGCGTGTAATCACTCTGGGAGCTTGTAGCAAACTAAATTCGCGGCCAACGTGTGGACGCGGCGACCAAACTCTGCCAACAATCCTTTGATCTTTTGTAAAAAACCGACACCACACGGATCTCGCGCCAACTTGCGGGCCATCGTTCCAATACATACCAATGAAGCCCAAACACCCCGTCTACACGTTAGCCAATGCTAGTGGCCACTACATTCGCCACTGTGTTTGCCAACGTGTAGAGGCGCCGTAAAACGGACGGCGACATAGTTCGCGGGAGATTATAGGGCGACGGAGCAGACATGCTCTCGCGGACATATTCAACTTCGGGTGAAAATGATATTTTCTGGAGTAAATATATTCAGGAGTAAAACGAGGAATAAAAATAAAACTCTTAATTAAAAATGTTACAAAAACAAGTCCTCTTTGGGGATTTTTTGTTCTAACGAGGCTTTGACAAAAATAAAATGTTCAAATAATTACTTTTATCGTATCTTCATCTATCACCTTATATTTTTTCTATATAAGAGTTATTGTGATTGTCTTACTTAAATATCTAACAATTTAGCCATTTCACCTAAGGATGTGAGATTAATGGAAAATAATCGATTAAATAAAAATCGATTTTTCTTTATTCGAAATTAATCAATTTGTCACAAATCGATTTTTATAAAAATAAATAAAGAAATCGATTTTTATGTTTTATATTAACAATTTACCAGATTAAAAATCAAATCAAATTATATGAATAAAAAAAAACAATTAAAACTAAAAGTTAAGGGCAATGTTCCTTTAAAATTTCGAGGTAAGGAATTAGGAAACCAAATAGCATTATTGATACAAGTTTTAGTACTGTTAAACGTTTTATTTATTATAATAAATATGAAATGATGAGCATCCCAACAAAATTACAAACTTGTTTTCTCAAAAACTAAAATATAAATCAAATAAAAAAAATTGCCATAAATATCCAGTTCTATTTTACATTTGAATAGTTTTTAATAAATAAAATACTTAAAGTGATAATTAAAAAAAACTAAACGACTATGCTATAGTCTCAAAAACTGAACTAAAATACAAATCTTTCGTTACTCTTTAAGTTTAAACAATAAAATAATGATTATTGTCACACATGTGCGGTCCTATTTTACATCTGAACAAATACTTTATGGTCTCAAAGACATATATAAAACAATCTTTCGTTAATTTTCAAGTTTAAACAACAATAAAATTAAAAATAATTATTGCCACCAATGTCCTATTTTACATTTGTTAGCTAAGACAGCGGGATGTTTTCGTTCTATTTGCTGTTTTAAATTTTTAGTAATGCATAAACTACTTTCGCTAGCCACTTTTAGGTGTTTTACATTTAGAAGACATTTCTATTGTTTACCAACAACGGCAACAACTTTATCTCACTCACCACGCCTACAGATAGCGCCGTTTTTATTTAATCAACTTATACGTATGAACTTAATTCAAGACTTTTCATCCAACGCATAGATGCGCCATTTATAAAATTGAAACTTTTTATACATCGCATAGATTCGAGTTGTTTCTGAAAATCGATTTAAACACGTAATTTTTATAATCGATTTACCAAAAATCGATTAATTTTACTATAAAAACCGATAACAAAAAACAGTTATAACCCATCCAGGGCTTCTCTCGGCCCCCTCAGGGTCCCCCTAGGCCTCCTCAGGGCATTATTCGGCCCCCCTCCGGGCTTCTCAAAGCCTATGCAGCCTTTCCCTGGGGCCCCAATAAGGCAGACCCACCGCGGACAACCCCCCGCCCCTCAACAACAACAATCACAGCCCGCTATTGAAGACCTAAAAACGATCTATTCCGCTATTAGGAATATCGAAGTCAGTGAAATCGCGGTGTTAGCACGCAAATTGCGCGCTGCGAGGTCCCCTCAGGACCGTCTCCTCGCTCTTACAGAGCATCATAATCTTTTGTGCTCGTTATAAGTTAAGTTAACTTAATTAATTTAACTTCATTGACAGAGCAGTTTGCTCTACCAATGTCTCACGGTCGTATCAAACCTAAGGGTTTATCGCTTGTATCCTTTAATATTCGCGGTTTGCGAAATAACCTCCCAGAGCTTAAGCTCTTTCTTCGGAATCGTGAAGCCGATTTCCTCCTCCTACAGGAAACTAATCTCAAAACTAAGGACACTAAAGGCCTTTCTATTAAAAAACTTCTCTCTTCTCCGTAATGACAGATCCGACCGCCGAGGCGGCGGAACGTTACCGTAACCATTTATTACAAGAAGACACTTCACTGCTCGCCCATTTCTACTCCGCAGCTTACTAACATGGAAGCCACGGTATGCAGACTAGCTATGACTGGACATCAGTCCATCCTCATAGCCTCCTGTTACATCCCTTCAGGAACCCATCCCCTCAAAAAAGATTTTGAGGCTATTTTATCTTTAGGCAATTCAGTCATTATGTTTGGAGATTTTAACTCCAAGCATACTGAATGGACATGCCGTACTACGTCCCCCTAGTGGCAAGATACTGCTCGATATCACGCAGTCTCCTGATATTACCGTCCACAGTCCCCTCGGTGTTACTCACTTTCCCGATAACACCGATCACGCTCCCGATGTATTAGATTTTGCGTTACTCCAAGGAGTCTCTCTCAACCTCAGAGCAATCGAGACACTAGACGATCTAGGATCAGATCACCGACCGGTCTCCCCTCATTCTTGGCCATCAGCCACCTCCCCCAACACACACGAAAACCTTCACTAATTGGAAGGGATTCAAGGAGTCCCTAGCTAAAGCTCTGGACTCACAGGACTGTAATATCTCCCTACCGTCGGACTTAGACAGTCCCGAAAAAATCGACACCGCGATCGATTCACTCTTCACCCTTATTAAATCCTCCCTTAAGGAGAACGAAAGGGTCGTCCCGGTTGCTAACAATAGTGGGCTTCCCCTACATATTAGCAACTTAATAGAAGCCGAAAAAGCTGCTTTCCGGAGAGCAGCTAAATATCCCACCCCCGAATATAAGTGCACGGCCAATCGTCTTCAACGAGAACTCCGTTTCCGCCTCTCTGAATTTCGAGATTTCGAAAAGAGTAAACTCATGGAGAATATCTCTCCATCTCATACAGCGTTACAGCGTACTATCAGATGGCTAGAGCCCTCCGCATAGACGCTATCACCCACACTACCCCTCTCTCCCGTCCCGACGGCACGGTTGCCTTCGAGGACGAGGAAAAGGCTGAGTGCTTTGCAGATAGCATTGCCGCACAATGCTCTCCTAGCTCTCAACCCGTCGACCCCTCACACGTCCAGGCAGTGGAGGATGAGTTCCGCCGCCGGAACTCACCCCCTACAGCCTCCGTATCTATCTCTGTGTCCAATGATGAGATTTCATCTCTCATCAAAGGACTTAAGCCTAAAAAAGGCTCCGGGCGCTGATGGCATCTCCAACCAAGCCCTAAAACACTTTCCTGAGCAGGTGTTAACCTTTTTATCTATTATCTTCAACGCCTGCTTCAAACTTAGTTACTTTCCCACTACGTTAAAAGAGGCAACTGTGATTGGTATTCCCAAGCCAGGCAAGCCTCTCAACCTCCCCCTCCAGTCATCGCCCCATTAGCCTCCTCAAGGCAATGGGCAAGCTCTTCGAAAGAGTCATCCAAACTCGTATGAGGCGCTATCTGTATCCCACAGACGGTGACCCTCTTATCATTCCATCAATTCGGTTTTCGAGCGCAACACTCATTTCCCCAACAAGTTCACTGTATTGTGGAATATATCCTCAGCGGTTTTTATCCTCGTCGTCATAAGACCATCGCGGTCTTTTTCGACATAGCTAAAGCCTTCGATAGAGTCTGGCATACAGGCCTTATCTACAAGCTGTACAAAATAGGTCTCCCCGATCGTCTAGTACGTCTCGTAGCCTCTTACTTAAAGCATCGTACCTTTCGTTTTAGACACGAAGGCACGCTATCTTCACAGCGCCCTATCAAAGCTGGTGTCCCTCAGGGCTCAGTACTTGCTCCTCTGCTGTACATCCTGTTCACCAACGACATTCCCATCCCGTCGAAAGGTGTTCAGCTCTCTCTCTTCGCAGATGACACTGCTATCTACTGTAACGGTATCACGCTACCTTTCATTCGGAACAAGATTCAAAAGTCAGATGACGTCCTAGGAGCTTGGTTCAAAAAATGGCGCATCGATGTGAACCCGGAGAAGAGCTCCGCCGTTCACTTCGATTATAAACGATGCCGTCTCAAAAACACTCCACCAATACGTATGCTGCGGACCCCTGTCCCCTGGCATACGACTGTCAAATATTTAGTTGTCACTCTAGACACAAGGCCTACTTTCAGGCCCCACGTCAAAAGAGTAACCCGTCACGCACGTTTTTACCTGAGTAGGCTCAACAGTATGTTGGGCCGACACAGTAAAATGTCCCTTAGAAACAAGCGTACTGTTACGATTCCCCAATTCTAGGGAAAACCCTTAGTCTTGGATAATTATTGATTATATAGATTTCCACTAATTAGTCATGACATCATCTAAAGGCAGCTCTGCTTCCCGCTCCCGGTGAGCAGTCAGTCTCTGCCCGGCCGCTGAATCCCGAACATCTCTCTCTGTATCCCCGCGTGTCTGCCAGTTTCGACTCCGGGCCAATTAAATATTGTAATTCTTACTATTTCTTAATTTTATATTTTTAAATATTACTATATTTCATTGTGAAATAAAAGTGTTTTTTTTTAAAACCTAAATTACGAGGTCCCGTATAACATTGGTGGCAGCTTAAGGGATTTTTTTTAAGAAATAAGTAAATCCTCGGAACGCCTCATTTCTGTGAAAATTAAATTAAATAAATTCTATTCCTACGGGTGATTGTGTCAGTGAAAAGTACAAAGTCCCAATCTCATCTCCGTGTCGCTGTATCCTGCATCCGTGTTCAACACCGCTGTATCCTGCTGGTCTCACCAGACCCTCACGTGCCTTGTTAGGCATACACCGAAGACCTATCACTCACCTTGGGTGATCTCGCCTGGCTACGAAATGTTTCGTGTTGCCGTCGTAATTGCAGTATTCCTGTAAGTACATTAATTAATCCTACATCGAAGCTATCCGTGTTGTGAAAAAGTGTCAGTGATTTAACTATAAAATTCCATTGCATAATTTTAATTCAATTCAAAGTGTTAAAGAGTTTCAAAGTACATATTAGTCTTAGTAACATTTAATTAATCATTCTTTGTTCATTGTATTATTTCTTTATCGCCCAGTACCGAGAATAGTGCAACATTCCATTCTTATCGCAACTCCGTACCCCACGCGTTATCGCTGTTTTGACTAACTTGCTATGCCCAAAGACGAGCCTATTGCCATGCCTAAGGAAGTAAAAGAAATCGACATGAACTTTTTAAGCAAATTTATTAATAAATTCGGTGGAAATCGCGAAAAATTGAATGCATTTTTAAACAATTGCAGAAATGCAATAAGTCTTGCGTCACCGTCTCAACAAGACATAATATTAAAATTTATTCTAAGCCAACTCGAAGGCCGTGCTGAAAGTGCGTGCTCCATCAAAGAGTTTGAGAACTGGCAACAGTTAGAAGAGTTTCTCAAAAACCAATTTGGCGAAAAAAAACACTATGCTGCACTACTCTCAGATCTCCAAGATTGTTGTCAAATTAATGGTGAAACAGTCAATCAGTTCGCACTACGCGTAGAGACTTGCTTATCAAAACTATTAACAGAAATTAACATCTCCATACCAACGAAAAAGAAAGGTGAACTGACTGGCCGTGTCGCTGCAATGCAAGACCTAGCATTGCATACATTTGTAAGTGGCTTAAATCCTCGATTGTAAACGGTAGTCAGATGCCGTGATCCTGAAACTCTAAATGAAGCCATCGGCTTCGCTGTATCTGAAGAAAAAATATTGCAAACCTCCTTTAAACGTAATCCTTCGGCAATCCACACCGGTTCACCTAGTCAAGGACGTTGGCCTCAACGTCAATCCCAGCAAGCTCGAAATCCAACACAGCGAGGCTATTCAAATAATGCTAACAGTCAAAGGCCGTCTACTTCAGGGCCTCCCGTGTGCCGTTACTGTAAAAACGTGGGCCACACTATTGAGGAATGAAGGAAACGTGAATTTAATAATAACCGCTTTAGAAACCAAAATAATCGCGGACTATCTCCAAGGCGTTATCAAAATAATCAAGCTCAAATCCACGCGGTAAATGTTAATGAAAACAGTGAATATACGGAAAATCAGGATAAATCAAACGATGATTTAAACACATAGAGGGCTCACGGTGGTGTCTCGTGAGACCCAAACATCGAATTCCAAAACGTCACCATATCAAAGGCACCATTACTACATCCACTGTATCCTCTGTATCCCCTTACGACAGGGAAACGCGAAATAATCGCAACACTACCCACTGTATCCTCTGTATCCCCTTACGACAGGGACATGCGAAATAAACGCAACACTGTATCCACTGTATCCTCTGCATCCCCTTATAATAGGGACTCGCGAAATAAACGCACACGACCACGCTCTGCATCCCCTTATAATAGGACTCCGAAATAAACGCGACACTTACCACGACCCCCCTAATAGACTCCAAATAAACGCGACACTGTATCCACTGTCTCCTCTGTATCCCCTAGTAATAGGGATCCGCGAATAAATCGTAGCTATGCATCCGCCGTATCCTCTGCATCCGCTGTACCCTCTGATCCCACTTTATCCTCTGCATCCACCGTATCCTTTGCACCCACTGGATCCTCTGTTCCCGCTGTATCCTCTGCACTCGCTAACAATAAGGACTTGCAACCTAGTCGCACCGCTGTATCCTCCGTATCCACCGACCTCATCAAACGTAAGACAGATCATTCCGTACTTGCTAAATCCACCTCAGACTCAACTGGTCCTCATCCTATTCCTGAAACCAGAATTTACGAAATTAATATAGGTCCATTAAAGAAACGCTTACCCCATATCCTCGTGCATTCCTCGGTATCAGACACAACCTTATCTCTCCTTATAGACTCCGCTGCAACTGTTAGCGTACTAAAACGATCCTCTATACAAAAACCAGTCGACATCGCAACGGAAGTAATTTTTCTAAAAGGTCGACCCTATCGATCAAGCTTCACCTACAATGGGCCATTTCCCACTTGAGATAAAAATAAACGACAAAAATTGTATCACACACAGATTCCATATAATACCTCAAATAAACTTACCTTATGATGGTATAGTTGGCACCGATATGCTAATCGCTTTCGGCTGCACAATCGACTACACTCGTGAAATTTTGAAAATAGGCAAAAATGAAATAAAATTATATTTTAATGAACCTACTTATGTAATTCCTCCCAGATCCGAAACCGTCATAGAATGCTCTGTTTCCAACCCTGAAGTAAAAGAAGGGCTCGTACTAGATCAATATTATCATGAAGACTTACTAATCGCTAATTGCTTAGTCGCAGTCAAAGAAAATAAAAGAATTAATTTATCAGTAATTAATACCTCTGAAACTCCAATAACCCTTCAATCAAATCTCGATATTACACTAATTCCCTTAAATTCTTTAACCAAACCTTTCGACCCAATAAACACTCACACAATTTGTCATTTAAAAAACACAGACTCCTATCTCCGAACACAATATACTTCTTATTAAACCTACTTAGAATCTCCCACCTCAATTCTGAAGAGGCAAACGCCCTTCACGATGTTTGCTCTGAATACTCGGATATATTCTTTATTCCTGGCGATAAACTTTCCCACACAAATGCTCTAAAACATAACATAAAAACTAGTGATCAAAACCCCATAAACGTAAAATCATATCGGTTCCCAGAAGTACATAAACAAGAAGTTCAAAAACAAATTGACCAAATGCTCGACCAGGGAATCATAAAACACTCGGAGTCTCCGCGGTCTTCACCAATCTGGATTGTCCCAAAAAAGATCGACGCATCCGGACAACAAAAATGGCGTATAGTTATCGACTATCGGAAACTAAATGACATCACTGTTGGTGACAGCTATCCCATACCGCAGATATCCGAAATTTTAGATCAGCTAGGACAGAGCAAATACTTCTCAACCCTTGATCTTGCGTCAGGATTTCACCAAATTCTAATCAATGAGGAAGATGCTCCTAAAACAGCTTTTAGTGTACCACAAGGACACTACCAATTCACCAGGATGCCATTTGGCTTAAAAAACGCTCCTGCCACTTTCCAGAGACTGATGAACACCGCTCTCACAGGCCTCCAAGGCATACGGTGTTTTGTCTACCTTGACGACATCGTCATATACTCTCATGACTTGAACTCTCACATCGATAACCTTTCGTCAGTATTCCAACGGCTTCGAAATTACAAACTCCAACCTGACAGTGCAGTTTCTCCGACGTGAAGTCGCATATCTTGGCCATCAAATTACCAAAGATGGTGTAAAACCTAACCCTGAAAAAGTTAAAGCAGTAACTCAATTTCCTACTCCCAAGTCCCCAAAGGACATTAAGTCATTCCTCGGTCTTGTATCCTATTATCGCCGTTTCATTGCTAATTTCTCTAAAATTGCTAAACCCTTAACCCAACTCCTAAAAAAGGATGTCCCCTTCCTATGGGAAAACCAACAACAAGTCGCCTTCGACGAATTGAAGCACAAACTTACCTCTGCTCCCATCCTCATTTATCCAGATTTCTCCATCCCTTTCATCCTAACGTGTGATGCCTCAAATTATGCTATCGGCGCTGTACTCAGTCAGGGTCCAATTGGCAAGGATAAGCCAATAGCTTTTGCCTCTCGAACCCTAAACAAAAGCGAATGTAACTACAACACCACCGAAAAAGAACTCCTTGCTATTTTATTCGGCTGTAAAACCTTCCGCCCATATCTCTATGGACGAAAATTCAAAATCATTACTGACCATAGACCACTAAAGTGGTTGTTCAATCATAAAGATCCTAGTAGCAAATTACAAAGATGGCGCTTAAAACTAATGGAATATGAATATGAAATCGAATACCAAAAAGGAAAACTCAATGCCGCTGCTGACGCCCTATCCCGATATCCTGTAAACCCAATTCAACCATCAGACTCTGATCCTATCCCATCCACTTCTAATCAAAATGAAGATAACTCCACACCTCAATTCAGCCCTCTGACTCTCGACGATCTTGATATCCAATTACCCACTGATTCCTTAGACCTTGACGATAGACTACCTTCTGTAGACCTCTTAGAAAACGACGATTCATTACCAGGAATCGACGATCCTCCTACACCTACCACATCCAACAAATCACAAGATCTCACACCAAATCCTTCTCGCGACGATAATTATAGCAAATTCCTAAAAACAATGAGTAACAAAAACTTTATTAGTAACGCTAACATTCTTGAACATAACGAAAGCATCCTAAAAACTAACTGCAAAATCATTGTCATACCTACCTCCATCGACCTCGACGACTCCAACCCTCATGTAGAAGAAATCCTAAGCAACCTAGAAAACTCTCAAGAACTCTTAGACAGGGAAAGAACTCTTTACTCCTTCATCTCAAATCACAAGGGAAAAACTATATATCTCCTGTTCACCAAAGTATACCATTTTCATAATAGTTCTTATGAAGACATTTATAAAAGTCTACTAAATCTTCGATGCGAAATATTACGTAATTCCACTGATTCCAACCTTCCAAATTTAGCCATTACTGATTTCCAAAATCCTTTTGACAGATACATCTGGACGAAAATATATAACATGTTTTGCTATATCTTTAACAATACTCAAATATCAGTTCATATTTATCACAACACTATAATTTACCCTACACCCTCCGAGATACCTAAAATACTCCGCGAAAATCACGACATTCCAATTGCCGGACATTTAGGATCCGCGCGAATGTATAATAGAGTAAAAGAGAGGTATTTCTGGAAAAATATGCGAACTGATATCGAAACTTACGTAAAGAATTGCTCCCAATGCCAAACTAACAAAGCCCTAAGACAAATTAATAAATCACCTATGCAAATAACTACAACCTCTACCAAGCCATTTGAACGTATCAGCCTCGATCTCGTAGGTCCACTCCCAGAAGCTGGTCTTAATAAACTTAAATTCATTGTTACGTTACAGGACGACCTCACCAAATATTCCCTCGCTTATCCTATCGCTAATGCAACTGCAGAGGAGACATGTGAATGTCTAGTGCACTTTATCTCTGTTTTCGGCATCCCAAAGTCTATTTTAACCGACCAAGGCACAAACTTCACCGCAGAATTATTCAAAAGAACTTGCAACTTCCTGAAAATTAAACAAATCTGGTCTTCCCCATACCATCCGCAAACTCAAGGTGCACTTGAACGCAGCCACTCCACGCTTAAGGAATACCTTAAGTCCTATGTTAATGAAAATCATTCCGATTGGCATAAGTACGTATACACCGCTATGTTAGCATATAACACCTCTACCCATTCCACTACTAACTTCACACCATACGAGCTCCTTTTCGGTCAGAAGCCCTTTATCCCGGACTCCGTTTACGAATTACAAGCTGACCTCACTTATCCGGAATATCTCAAATCCTTACATCATCGTCTAAAATTTTCACGCGAAAAAGCCTTAGAAAACATACAAAAATCTAAGGAAAGATCTAAAGAGTATTACGACACCCGTTCACGACCTATTCATTATAAAGTCGGAGATTACGTTTATCTTAAAAATCATGTGCGTCTGCGTAAAGCCCTCTCGCCTATTTGGAAAGGACCGTATAAGGTTGTAAAAATCAATGGCAGAAACACCTTGACATTACTCATAAATAGACGTCATGTGACACATCACTATGACGAAGTTAAACTAGCTTCTAGATCTGAAACGTAGCCCTAGTTATATACATAATATTAATTTTAATTATATTCTATTACAGTTATTCCGCGCTGGGCCAAGAGTTCATTACGTCCTTGACGAACAGTCCTGGTATCTACTTCGACCCCTTAGGTTCCTTAAGTTTAGTTGATAGTTATCTTAGTGTAGTTATCCCATACGATATATCCTTTATTAGTCCACATATTCTAAATCTGCGTCTTGTCCTTGATAAATCCAAACAAGTATGTAATGATGGCAAAGTCTTTGATCGTTTAGAATGTACTAATCTCTTTGAACCGCTGAACACCCGTTACAACGATATAGCCCATGATAACGAAGCCATTTTTCATCTTACGTCTCGCCAGTCAAAAAGGTCCGCACTTCTAGGATTCATAGGCACTGTATCAAAAAAGTTATTCGGCACAATGGATGAAGACGACGCCATCCGATACGACAATGCCATCGCAGAGGTAGAAACAGACCAAAAGAAACTAGCCCACCTGATGAAGGAAAATATATTAGTCACTACTTCTTCACTTAGATCTTTTAATGAAACTCTGTACAGAATTAAGCTAAATGAAAACCATCTGAAAAATGCAATTGACGGACTGTCACAAGACATTCTAAACCTGACTTACGTCTCAAAGGAACTAGGTATTAGGTCTCGCATGCTGGAATTAACTTCCATGATAGAAAATAGTCTCCTAGCCTTGTCCTTTAAAGTTGAGGACATAATAAACGCTATCATGTTTAGCAAATATAATATTCTATATCCCACTATCCTAACACCTAAAGAACTGTACACCGAATTAGTCGAAAACTACAGATTTTTACCCGAATCCAAACAGTTTCCAATTCCTCTAAATCTCGACAACATGCACATTATTTTAAACATATCAGAAATTTCTAGTTACTTCAATAAAGAAAAAATAGTGTTTGCAGTAAAAATCCCTCTCATTAATCCTATACACTTAAACATATATCACAACTTACCGTCACTAGTCCCTCATGATAAAAATAACCCTGAATCGTATTCGACCATCATCCCATCCTCTAAATATATTGGTATAAGCAGAGATAGATCAATGTATTGTAAGTTAGACAATCTAGACTATTGTAAAGTAATCAAAAATGATCATTACCTTTGTCAAACACCAATACTATATTCCTCTTCCGCGACGCCTTCCTGTGAAACCGAAATTATTACAAAAGTACTTACCTCAATCCCTTCGATTTGTGAAACCAAATTCATTCACGGTCACGTAAGCATCTGGCAGCCACTACGTTATAATAGATGGTTATTTGTAATGTCTGAAAAAAACTAAAATAAGTATTGAATGTAATAACTCCCAAATTACTGAAATTGAATTTAGTGGAAACGGTATATTGTACTTACCTCCTGAGTGTATCGCCTATTGTAAGGACACCCGTTTAACACCACACGAAAATCATGTAATTCAACTGAAAACCATTGTACCTAATTTTAATATTTTAAATGATTCCTGTTGTAATATTGTAGCGTATAATAATATTGTATCAAACTTACCTGTAGTTAATCTCAAGAATGTTAACTTAGATTCCTTAGCTTATGATGATCCTGAAATCCTGAAAAGCCTTAACAGTATAATTGAAAAACCGCATATTGTTCTGTATCAAAAATATTATTCAGGTATCACAATTGTAATTGTAATCTTTATTATTTGCTTTATCGTTTATAAGATGTATGAAACTGGCATACACAAGAAAATAATGAAACCTAGAACGAATAAAACTCCTGAAAATAATGACACTGAATTAGATGACATTAACCCCTCAAACGTTAACACGGGACCCTCTCTTCGAATCTGCTAATTCACACTTCATTAACATAAACTCCACTTTTAAGGGTGTAGTTTACTCTAAACCGGGGGGCTGTTACGATTCCCCAATGCTAGGGAAAACCCTTAGTCTTGGATAATTATTGATTATATAGATTTCCACTAATTAGTCATGACATCATCTAAAGGCAGCTCTGCTTCCCGCTCCCGGTGAGCAGTCAGTCTCTGCCCGGCCGCTGAATCCCGAACATCTCTCTCTGTATCCTCGCGTGTCTGCCAGTTTCGACTCCGGGCCAATTAAATATTGTAATTCTTACTATTTCTTAATTTTATATTTTTAAATATTACTATATTTCATTGTGAAATAAAAGTGTTTTTTTTTAAAACCTAAATTACGAGGTCCCGTATAACAGTACCGTTTATAAGGTCTGTATACGACCAGTCATGTCCTACGCGGGCCCCGTTTTTGCCCACGCCGACCCTAAAATTATTAATGAACTCCAAATAGTTCAAAACCTTTTCTGTCGTCGAGCTGCGAACGCACCTTAGTACGTCCGTAATGCCGACCTTCATCGGGACCTAGAGCTCCCTACAATTCAACAATTTCTCAAAAAACTCTCTGAGAACTTCTTCAAAGCCTCAGAGTCGCACTCAAACCATTTAATTCGTGAGGCAGCTACTTATGCAGCCCCACCCCCCTCTCGCTATCGAGTCCGCAGGCCGAGAAACTCTCACTCGGACCCGCCTAATAAACTATCAAACGACCTGAACTGCCTCCTGGCGGCTCAGGCCAACTCTAATTAAATTAAATTATTATTCACAATTAATTTGCTTTCGTAGGCACTCCCTCAGCGACTCGTAGCCGCCTGCGCCCTCTTTTCCCAAAAGAGGGCGCATGTTAAGGCACAATAAAGCTTAATCAGCCAGTTGCCTTGTCCCTAAAGACGGTTTTTAGAGGGTATCACTTAGGTTCCCCGGTAGGATGTGAGTCCCTCATAACCACGATAGACCGGCTATCGTGGTATGCGTAATGCATTTTCCGCCTCCCTACGTATAGGGTAGCCCTTTATTTGCTTCGGGCGCAAAAAAAAACGATTATAAGAAAATAATAATCGCTTTAAATAAAAATCGATTATTTTAACATCCCTAATTTCACCTGCTCTTAGGGCCATAATGGTTACTAATGACAATAAGGAGTAAACTTTATTCCCAATTATAGAGTATTTTTCACCATGTAAAAAAATATCAAAAATACATATTTATGATAGGTTTTGTAAAAAGTAAACGAGAAATGTTGATTTATATTCATAAAAATGCATTATAAATTATTTAATTCAATTTTAACAATAACTTGATTTCATATTTTACTGAAATGGTATCGTGGAAGACGGATCCGTAAAAGCAGAAATTACGAGTACTAATCACTCAAGGATAGGTATTTACATTGATGGTGGCAATTGTTTTTGCATGCAATCCCGGTTTCTGTTTTGCAGCGATGAGGATGGTTAAAACATCAATGTAACCTATTAACAACTTAAGTTTATACACGAACACAATACCAGGTCAATGTATTTTGATAACACATAGTTATGTTTATCTACGATTACAATCATTAGCAATCATTAGTTATATCTTAGATAATTTAATATTTTAAAAAATTTTACTTGCAATACATATCACCTCATGATGATAAAGGATAGTTAAATATTAGTTATACTTACATCAAAATGATCTTCGCAGACGTACTGTCTAGGTTATATAGACAATGTCTTCGGGTCTCTTCTATTTTTAACCAAGTATTGCTCGTTATTAAATCAGCTGGCACTTCAATCCATAACTTTCACGGCGTTCTTATGCTCATATTTTTGCATTCAGGAATAACACGCCATTAATAAAGATTTATAGTAGATAACAGATTACTCATTAGTAAAAAGCCAACAAGAACTTATTCCTTTGCAAAATCGTTTTATTTACTAAAGTGGTGACGTCACGAGATGAATAGCATGGCTGCTAGCGTTTTCACGCGAAAATATGAAAATATAAATTAAAAGTGATTTTTATGACACTATTCAGTTTTAAAAATATGTCTAAAAATTATAGTACTTTATTATCACTATAGGATTCATATAAAACACTGATTGAGTACCGTTAACCGACGAGCATGTATGCGTAGGTATATGGATGTGAAGGAGGCGAGAGGGGTGTGTCAGGATCGTGTCAAATGGAAGTCTGCAGTCTCTGCCTACCCCTCTGGGTGACAGGCGTGAGTGTTTATATATATAGTAGTGGCATAAGAATATCTAAAACTCCATATTATCTAGTAGGTAAGAAGTGACAGAGGGAAACTGAAACGGAAGATGGGCAGCACTGTCTTCTTGATAACAACTGAAAGTAACAAAGACTTGGAAACTTACATTGCGTAAACTTGAGTATGGCAAGAGTAGAAAATACGCAAC
Organism: Parnassius apollo; assembly: GCA_907164705.1. Taxonomy (NCBI): domain Eukaryota; kingdom Metazoa; phylum Arthropoda; class Insecta; order Lepidoptera; family Papilionidae; genus Parnassius; species Parnassius apollo. The sequence goes on from CAJQZP010000402.1 coordinate 41,866, forward strand.
ACAAACCCCTGTGAGGCTATCTATGAAAAAGGCCTTTTCAGTAGTGGACTTAGATTGTCTGTAATGAATCAATGATGAATAAAGATATAATTACGTTTTTGTAACATTTGCTTTAGAGACTATCTCTTCAAGTTGCGAAGGTTCCAAACAAAATTTCTAAGGAATTTATCAACAACTGGCCAGCGCCATTGATTTCAATAGTGGTTATTTTCTCGTCCAGAGGCTAACTATAAAAATTAACATTTAGTCAAAAGTCAGCTCATCGGTACATAGTGGCAAATTATACCATTTTTTTTATAAAATAAGGGTGACTCACTTGCACACAGTCCACCTGATGTTAAGTGGATTCAGTAACCCATAGACACCTACATCTATAATTTATTAGGAATCTAAACGTAGAGGCGCTGTCAGCCCTGAGGACTAAGATAAAATGCACCATCACTAATGAATAGGGTCTTCGATATTCTACACTCACTATAAGAAACGAAAAAGAGCACTATTAGGTTGCTATTTTACGCTGAAATACTGCGAGCGCTTGGCTTAACCTTACCCGGTCAAGCCAACCCATCCATACTGCAACTATAGTAAAGTTCAAGCATTGCTCTATCACGTGAAAAAATCACATTCTTCACTTTAAAGCTTACCAAAAGTATAATTTTAACGTACAAACGTGAGGAAGGCGAATATTGAAAGTGTACAGAGAGAAGCTCACATTAAAATTGCAACGGGATTACATAGAATTTGGAAGCTTTACGTTAAACATACCAGATATACCAAAGTAACTACAAAGTTTTTAATGTAAATTCGTAGTGTGCTTAAATTTATTTTCAACCTTCCTTTTTTATTAAACTGAAGTGACCAACGAATCTACAATTCACATGATAGTAAGCATAAATAATTCAGAGCTAGTTTTATCTAATCTTTGCACACACACACATACACATGCATACACGCGCGCCCGCAAGCCCACACACGCCCGCACGCGCCCGCATACACCCGCATACGCTCGCACACGCACAGGAAAATGCACACGAACACACACGCACGAACACGCACGCACACACCCGCATATGCCCGCACACGCATGCACATACCTGTACATACCCGCACACGCACACACACGCACACACGCACGCACACAAATCAATTAAGGACAGATGTACATAAGCACTCACGACTGTCACCCAGAGGAGTAGGCAAAGACTACAGCCTTCCATTTTGCACGATCCTAACACACCTTTCTCCCCTGTTCCACGTTCATATACCTACGCATACATGCTCGTCGGTTAAGGGCACTCTTAATTTGGCCCCTTTTCAGTAGGTTGCCAATTTGGTCGACAAACTTTCGCCTAGGGTATCCCTTACCGACTCTAAGGATAGATAAGGACAACTGTAGTTGTTATTTTTTATCATCTTCACATGTACATACACAAAAGCCTAGCCTAGTTTAAGGATAATGATGCTACATATCTCCAATCTCATTTTCCTCTTGCTCCCTATTTTTGAAAAATGCGTCGACTAAATAAATTAAATTTTACTTTTAAATTTATGATTCATATGAATTATTTATTTAGGACATGTAACTATTTAGAGACGGTTGAGTTGATGGTATGGTTTATAAACCATTATTTCGAATTATTTCGTAGTTACCCGTATACGGGTAACTACGAAATAATTCGATTAGTTATATATAGTTATATCTTTTGATTGAACCATAAATTCGCAAACAATTTAATTGTTTCTGTGTAAACAAATATATCACAAAAAAAGTACTTTACGAGTCCCATGTGCGGTTTTAATTTGTACAATAAGCATTATACAGCATCGTTGCGTTGAGTAAGGCCTCGCTTCTTGTACGAATATAAATTATTTTGTATAATTATTTAGCTGCGTCTGCTGATATTGTATATGACATTAATTGAGAATAACGTCGTATCTCGTAAGACTGTAAATTAGCTGAAATTCTATTGTTTTTAAGCATTTTTGTTTTTGAGTAAGAGATCTGTCTTATCGTGTAGTGGCTCTGTAAGAATAAGCACTACCACATATCGTAGATGTCGTAAGAGACGATAGAGGGACACTGAAACAGAATAACGAATTTAAAAGCTTACAAAATTTAGAACCGCCAGCTCAACAGTGCTGGCACTGCTGAATTTTGTAAGCTGGTAAATTCATTAGTAGCTAAGGCCGGAAATAACTTATTAAAATTATTCACCAAGTTTTTACCCACATTTTTCTACTTTCACATTTAGCGAAAATTTGATGGGTATGCAAAATGAAGAAACTCAAACTTCGTGCGGTTGTTAAATATTTTTGTCTGAAAAGTTTTCTACAAAAAGTGTTTTTGAAGAAATTATGTTTCATCTCATTCTACAATGGCATACTGGTGCGCTGAAATTAAAAATCTCCTGCAATGACAACACTTGCTCCCGGTGGGCAATAATAACCGATACGCAAGAAAACGTTAAAAAAAATTAGTAAATTGTTAAGGTAGATCGACGTGTGATAAGATTCTAAAGCTTTCGTTTGGGACAATTCAGTTTAATTAAAACACGTACCCGCTGGGTTTCACAAATACAAATAGACGCTCAGATGAAAGTAAGAGTTGACATGGAAAGGCTAAATTTAACAATATTTGAAGAACATTCCGTTTCTTTTTACGTTCTATTCTTAACTGTAGATTAATCGTGATTACACCTTTTTAACCCGGAGACAAAAAACAAAAGCAAAGTGTGGAAAAGACCGTCTTCTCCGGCAGCCAAAGGATTCCAGATGTGTGGGTCCCCTGGAAAAATAATGTGCTCTATCTCCTGGGATGTGTAAGTTATAATAATGATCGACTATTTATGTAGAGGACTATTTAGTAATGGAGTGACAATAATCGAAGATTATTAAGCATCATTAATAAAAAATCGCGTTGAACTTAAGAGTGATCATCGAGAAAAATTGTGTGATGGAGTGCTTTTTAATAAAGATAATACCCCTGCCCGTCGATCATATGTTACAGACAGTGCCATCCAAAGTGGTGGGTTCCAGTTTATATAGCACCCTTTCATATTATCCGGATCTAGCTTCGAGTGATCTTCACCTTTTTGAGACGATGAAGTGATGTGTGCCCTTTTGGGGTCCATAGCAGAGGATATAATGAACTGTTAGAAAGTATGAAGGTATACGCAAGTTATTTAAAAATACATACATACATAACAAACATATATTTATATATTCAATAAATATATTTCAGTAATAGCTGCGATAGCTCCTTACAATCAGGCGTTCTGTTAGCTCCTTTGCCATCCTAATATTAACTCATTCATCCATTCAGCCATTCATCTATTTTTCATTCATTAATTTATTCATTCACTCATTAATTTATTGTATATCTATTCATTCTTTTATCAGTTACATCATATCGAAGTCCAATGCTGATTTTAGGCCATAGATAACCTCATAGAGGGATACTTGCCATAATTGTCACGCTTGACAATCGGCTCGGAAATCACAGTTTTTTCGCTGTATTGTGGTGACGTAATAGAACCGACTACCGCATGCAATGAAACAGGATGATGGATAGCAACATCTTCCTGGGATCACTTCAAAATAATGCAAATGTGCCTAATATTTAACAAAATTTTGCCCCGATATTTAAAAATAAAAAATATTTTTTTTACTTTAAATTTATTTTAATGGAGTTTTGCAGTGGTTTAACAAATTACGAAGAATAGACGTAGTGATGAACTGTCCAGCCATTTAAAACTAATCACCTCCAAAATCCCTATTCTTATTTGCTAAAGATCCTATCATATACCAACCTATGAGAAAAGTACCTATGTTTTCTATGTGTAAATACAACAAAATAAAAGGTTTTATATGATTATTAAATAGCATGGCCAATTTTTTGCTAAATAATAAATGTGATAATAACTTATATACAATTGAACGAGCATAATGTGAGCCCATTTGTTCATTTCCCACGTCCCAACCGTACTGTAAGACAATATTATCAGTTTTTTTTTGGTAACAAGGATAATGTTGTTTACTTCGTAAGTAATTTTCAAAGGAGGCGACATAACCATCAAATATATTATGTAAAAACGCAGGGAGTTCGCTGTAAATTTTATGTATAAAAGACTAATTTCATGAATACCTAATACATTGAAAATAATGTACTAATTTCAATGGAGATTATTACATAATACTTAATGAAAACACTGGTTTGGAAAATACCTCCGTCCTGCGAAGAAAGGAAATCGGTATAATTTTTTTTTTGAGACAAAAAAAAAATTTTCAAATGTTAAGCCATACTATGCTTAGAGTTATAGTAGAGTTATAATATGGTTGCAGCACTATAGGCCTGTTTGACTGGAGAAATACCACACTCGCTCGAAACAACAACGTAAAATAGCTGCTGAGATTCGTATGGTGAATGTAGAATAAGTGACTCTCTTATTTCTGGTAAAGAAGCATTCGGTCAAATCTTAAGAGGTGACAACGCATGTACCCTTTTTTTCTTAATTAAGCATGAGCAGTCCTTTTGGCTTCCGATAATATCCCGGACGTCAGTCTGAGCGAGATTAGAATGGCTCTCCACCACCTTAAAAATGGCAAGGCCCCGGGCGAGGATGGAATTACAGCGGAGCTTCTGAAAGCGGGTGGAACACCGGTACTTGAAGTCCTTCAGAAGCTCTTCAATTCCGTCCTCCATGGTGGCACTACTCCGGAGGCGTAGAGCAGAAGCGCTGTGGTCTTGTTCTTTAAGAAAGGCGACAACGCTCTCTTGAAAAACTACAGACAGATTTCCCTTCTGAGCCCCGTTTACGTGCTGTTTTCGAGAGTCATTACGAATCGTCTCGCACGCAGACTCGACAACTTCCAGCCTCCCGAACAAGCCAGTTTCCGAAAAGGCTTCAGTATCATAGACCACATACATACCCTTCGGCAGATTGTACAGAAGGCCGAAGAGTACAATCTGCCACTTTGCCTGGCATATGTGGACTAAGAGAATGCTTTTGATTCCGTCGAAATTTGGGCGGTGCTACAGTCCCTTCAGCGGTGCCAAGTTGACTGTCGTTATATCGAAGTGCTGAAGTGTTTGTACAGTAGGGCTACGATGGCTATCCGAGTACAGAACCGGAGTTCGAAACCTATCCAACTGCAGAGAGGTGTAAGACAGGGTGATGTTATATCCCCGAAACTCTTCACCGCTGCGTTGGAAGACGTTTTCAAGCTACTGGACTGGAAAGGATACGGTATTAACATCTATGGCGAGTACATCACTCACCTTCGATTTGCCGACGATATAGTCCTTATGGCAGAATCCCTGGAGGACCTTAGCACTGTGCTCAATGACCTCAATGGTGTCTCCCAACGGATAGGTCTTAAGATGAACATGGACAAAACAAAGATCATGTTTAATGTCCATGTCACACCTATGCCAGTAGTTGTTGGGAGCACTATGCTCGAAGTTGTTGACGAGTACGTTTACCTGGGACAAATAGTCCGACTAGGTAAGTCCAACTTCGACCAAGAGGTCAATCGACGGATTCAACTCGGCTGGGCAGCGTTCGGGAAATTACGACACATCTTCTCGTCAGGTATACCTCAATCTCTGAAAACTAAAGTGTATAACCAGTGCGTGTTGCCAGTGATGACATACGAATCTGAGACGTGGTCCTTCACTACTGACCGTATGAGGACCATCAACGTCGCTCAGCGAGCTATGGAGAGGGCTATGCTCGGAGTTTCTCTGCGTGATAGACTCAGAAATGAGGAGATCCGCAGTAAAACCAGAGTGACCGACATAGCCCAACGGATTAGTAAGCTGAAGTGGCAATGGGCCGGCCATATAGCTCGAAGAACCGATAACCGATGGGGAAGAAAGGTTCTCGAGTGGCAGCCTCGTACCGGACCCCCCACTAGATGGAGTGACGACCTGGTAAGACATGCAGGAAGTCGATGGATGCAGGTGGCTCAGGACCGTGCTTTGTGGCATTACTTGGGGGAGGCCTATGTTCAGCAGTGGACTTGTGAAGGGCTGTAATGATGGTGATGATGATGGTCCTTTTGGCTGAGACTTTGCCAAAACAAAATCTGCGGTCTCTCGGGATCGCAACAACTAATTTCTGACTCTAAACGTCGCGGCGATTCTCTGGAGACCTCGCAACGTTACTACGTAATTGTACCGTCGCGAGGTATTTGGAGTAAAAGAACCTACGGTAAAGTTGACTCTAACACCTCCGCCCCGCATATATACCGTACTCTCGCATGCAATGCATGAGCTTCGTATAATACGAGTTAGCCATCAGAGCCGGCGCCCTGCATCCCTCCTCTGACGGTGGTTAGATAACTCATCTGTACACTGATTTGCGTATAGGTAAACACAGTAACGAATAACAAACGTTCGTCATCAGCGTCATCATCAACTTCGCATTTTATATAGCTTACGGTCTTTCACGCCACTAGATCTGACTCCGATGAAGTAGTAAAAGCCAGCTGGCTAACAGCACTAACTTCACAGAAAATAGAGAGAAATATTGCCGCTGTAAGGGGCTCGAAGAACTGACAACCGTTGAGGAAGAAAGGTTCTCAAGTAGCAGGCTTGTACCGGTAGAAGTACGGTGAAGTGAAGGGTGGCTCCCGACTAGATAGAGTGACGACGTCGTAAACCATGCAGGAATTCGATGGATGCAGTTGACTCAGAACCGTGCATTGTGGCATTTTCGTGGTATGAGGAGGCCTGTGTTCAGCGGTGGACTTGTGAATGGCTTTAATGATGATGAGTATAATGAATAGGAAGTTCAAAGAACTACCGTTAATAAACTTTTTTAAAATAATTTCATAATTCAATAAAAATACTTGAAACTACTCTCTATAATATAGTTAATACATTTTGGCAAAAATCTACGGAAATAGCTTGGTCCTTAACCTGTGAGAAAAAAATCCATTTATTAATTATAAAATGTTATATTTTATACATTAAAAGCAATCCGCCCCGGCTTCGCACAGGTGATTTCTTGATCTCGACAACAGCACCACCTACCGGGCCCAATTGTAAGCCTAAATGGTTTAGAAATTCTAGAATAGTCTAGAACAGGGATCGGCAACCTGCGGCTCGCGGCTCTTTGGATGTGAAACTGCGGCTCTTTAGTTCCATACGCAAATATTAATTATTTTATAAAAAAAAAAACATTTAAAAATCGTTCTGAATCGATTAACGAGTATTAGGCACCATTTCTATCTCTTATACTAGCTCTTCACCGCACTAACACACACGAAATCCACACTGGGCCATTTGAAGTTGATACTGGATTTCTAGAAATGCAATTGATCGATTTAAAAAATAAACCTTTGTGGAGTAGGAAATTTACAGAGTTGAAAATCAAGTTGGAAGAGTTGGAGGTCCAGAAATGTATGTACGTAACGCAACAAAAATGGACAGTTTTAAAAGAAATGCCGCGAGTTGAGACACTTATATTCGACGAATGGAATAGTCTTCAAGATTGCTACAGTGAGGGGAAGAAGTTGGCATTTGGAAAGCTGACTAACTTCGGATCGAAATATTCGCGCGAGCAAGCGTTCACTTGCATGAATATAACTAAAAGTAAGGTAGGAAGCCAACTAACAAATGATAATTTCGAGTCGTCTTTGAAACTTTTTTTTTAAAACTATACAAAGCCAAAAACGCTCTTATTGAATTTGTTTGCTCAAATGTATGTTATTGCTTTTTTATTTTTAGTAAAAGTTACGTTACTGAATAAAATTTAAATACTCTACTTGAATAACCATGCAAAGCCAAAGCTTCCATTGAATTTGTTTGCTCAATTGTTTGTTATTGAAGTACAAGTTAGTGTTGTAAGACTCACAATGTAAATATGTAAATGTTTCATTATTTTAATTTTTTGTTTTAATAATAAGTGATTATATAATATATATTTAATCTAATAAATAGATAATAATAATAGATATTAGATTCTAATTTGTTGTGAAAAAACACTACTTTTAAATAATGAATAAATAATATCAAAAAACTTTATTTATGCAAGTACTAATTATGGTTATCAAAAAAATTGTAGCTCTTTAAAAACTTTGAAATTTTGTTAATTGTAATTTTTGACTCTTTCGACTTAAAAGGTTGCCGATGCCTGGTCTAGAATCAACCCACGCATACAGAATTTCATCATAAACACGGACAAGGGAATTATTTATGTACGAGGATTGTATTAAATATTAAATGTTCACATACGTGCCTAAATTTAAGATTCATCAAAATAAATTGCATAACTAAAGAAGGAAGTAGGTAGTAAAGTGCCACCAAACTAGTTCATCGCTTGTTTCAGTGGAAACCACTGATAGAAGTTGGCGCATACTTTCATGAACTATGTGGACATGTTGATGTGCCTGATATATGGCACAAATTTTAAACTTTATTACACATCGGCTCCAAATTATAACTAAGCAGACACTTTGCCGCCTAACTGAAGAGTCAGCTTAAATTTATAATTATAACAATAAATTATCATCGATAAAAGGGGAAACAGAAACTTTTTCATTTAATATAGATGAAAAAGGAAACAGTTTGCAATCATTTATATTACACAATTATTAATACTATACACATTAGAAATAGACTCCAATGTTAAGTACGAGTATAGCCATTCAACTACGCTGCCTTCGCGCAATTGACTTCCCGAAGCGGTTCGAAGTTTGAATTTGTGTTGTATTTCCTTTTTTATTATGGGTATAAATATTGTACTTAATTGTGTATAGTACAATATATATGTATATGAGTGGTCCCACTCAAACTGACGTCGCTGTCGCATTCTGTGGGCTGCCGCCGTGTTTGGCACTATAGCACAGAATAAATAATAGACTATAGGTCGTCCGATTGGGATAAGATGCGGTCTTTTTTTGCATCCTACTCATGGCGTTGGATTCTCACCGGACGATCCCAGAGTTATTGCTGATTCCATCGCTGCTACTTCAGGGTATGGAACTTTATTTCCATCTATTTCATTCCATCATTCATAACCACTAGACCAACAGGCCTGTTGGTCTAGTGGTTAGTGACCCTGACTGCTATGCCGGAGGTCGTGGGTTCGATTCCCACCCAGGACAAATGTTTGTGTGATGAGCACGATCATTTTTTCTGTGTCTGGGTCCAATTTATCTATAATATTTATGTATTTAGAAATATATAAGTATGTTTATCAGTTGTCTAGTACCCATAACACAAGCTCTGCTTAGCTTGGGACTAGATGTGTGATAGTTGTGGAATATTATTATTATCTTCTGTGGTGACCACCAAAGCCAGATCCCAGTAACGGTTTGGTCTTTTCTTTAAAATAGCATCATGTCATAAGAAGGGTGCGAATCAGCCTGGACATCAACCTCTCGATATATTATATATATATATATATATATATATATATATATATATATATATATATAAAAAGCCTACAACAAAATCGGTCCAGCCAGACTGGACAGATTTTGTTAGGACTTGGACACTGGCAGATAGCTGATGTTACACATTAAGTAAGTACGTTAAGAGTAACTTAGGCTATTCTCTTTTTATAAAAAGAATTAGTCTGGTATATACGTAAAAAAAAAAATATATGTATATATATATATATATATATAATTTACTTTTAACCTTACGAATAAAAGTTACTGAATAAATAGATAAAATAATAATATGTAATTAGTTTTTACAATTACAAGGGTATCTTGTAATTGTAGAAACTCATAGCTTAAGCATGATAGTATAACCACGAAATATACGCAACAGATGTTTCGTACTTTTGACACCTGACGAAAACGAGATATCCATAATAGCCTATAAAAGGTCGCTGCATAATAATAAATATAGGCCACTCTCACAGATTGGTTTTAAGATATTTACCATAGTTGCCTATTTTAGTAAGTAGATTGGCAAACCCAGAGTACGAAATGGGGTGATGAATTTTTTAAGTTGCCACTACACGGCTATAAACTTGACCATGAATGTCTTTTTGTGCAAAATTCTAACATGCAAGTTGTGTTTACATAGAAACGCACTCCATTAGTATTTACTGCGAATTTCCTTAAAAACTATTTTAGGAATCTACTTCATAAAGTCAGTCAATGTACTTTTTGATATAAAGCAGACGGAAAAATAATTCTTGTACATGCTGCAAAAAATAAACGCAAAATAATCGGACTTGTTACGAAATCATAAACAAATATATATTTTGTATAAAATAAGGGTGACATACGAATACATAGTCCACCTAAAAATAGATTCTGTGGCAATTAGACTATTACATCTATCCTAGATTATAAAACAAAATAATGGAGATTCGTTGTCACCCCTTAGGACTAAGATACTCGTAGGATGCCGCGTAATAAGTAAAGAGGGTCTCAGGTCCTCTACACTCACAATATGAAACACGTAGCACTACAAACTTGCTTGAAAAATAACAAATTGCTATTTTACGTTGCTCCTCGGTGAGAGCATGGTCTTTCTCGTTCGAACCGCCCTATTCGTGCTGCAGACAAGAATAGCTGCAGCGTAGCTCTACCACGTATTTTTTTATTTATCTATGTGCGTACGTGAGTACGTGTGGTAAGGTCTTCAACTTTTGATGAAGTTATTTAGCAACATAAATATTTTCCAGCGATTGTGTGTCATAGCACTACGTCATTGCCTTTTAATCGTAATATATAAGTACTTTTTTAAGACTTCTAAAGATTCTACCATTTTCCATATAAGCTCTTTCTAATTTTAATACCATATTCGGACTCTCCCGTTCTGAAATTAAAAATTCAAAGCCTTTTATAAAATACTTGAAAAGGTATTATCATTTCTCGTTTTGCTTAAGTTGAATTTAAGTCTCTCGGAGCCGGGTTGAAACTTCAAACAATTTTTAATCTAAAAGAGCAACGAACAAGCTATCCAAGAATTATAAGCTAACGTTAATGGATTCTGTTTACTTTTTCAATTCACTTACGCAACTTAGTAGTTTTCAAAGAGCTCTACAAAAAGTTTCTTAAACCTAAATTTTACTCAAATTTTGGCCGGCATATAACCACATAAATTATTGAAATAAAATAAAGTTAAGTTAAATATCTCTAAATTTTAACGTAAGAAAATAATACTTCATTTAGAAAATGTTTTTCGTTTCATTTACTCCCGTTTCAAAATAAAGTTCCACTGCCCGATTAAGGAAAGTATTGAGGTAATCAATATATTTTAATAATTGATTTTTGTTTACATTGCCTCTTCTCCCAACAAGAATTATTAATGTGCTATTGGGAGAAAACTTACTGGTTAAAACTTTATTCATTATATGACTAAACGATGCTCCAGGCATACAATAATTACTAATCAATTATTTAACATCATGCCCAAATTTTTACCTATGTCATCACAATACATAATAACTTCATGTTTTTTAATATTTAAACTACTTTTTAAGTTTTTATTCTGTGTTATGGCACCGTCATAGAGTGTTGGTGAAAATAAGGAGTCATTGCTATTTACACATATTGTCCCCGATGAACATGGTATGGAGCGTTGATTCTCACTCTGATGTTTTATTAAGGAGTCAAAGCGCTCCTCATTGTATTTACATGACTTTACCAGATCATTCATGGCCAATATGTGTTCTTTTATCTCAACCTGAGCCGATGCATATTTATTTGAGATAATTTCTAAGGAGTTTTTAAGCGACAAAACTTCTGAATTGAGACACTCTATTTCAGTCTCATAACAGTTTTCATATTTTCCACCCCAATTGCATATAATTTAAGTTTATTAATTAATACATGCTTTTCCTTACATATATTTATATAATTTTTTGTATTAATTTTTGTTTTAATTAACTTTTGTACTTTCCTAACATATTTATTAATTTTTATGTATTTCTTTAATTTTCTTCTACTGCATGTAATCCTTTCTGCTGTTCTAGATGTGACAAAATCATCACCAGTCAAATCGATTGTTGTGGAGGGATGCAATGTTTTTGATGATTTACATTCTATGAGCTCATTGAACAGACTTTGAGTTCGGGCCACTTTCAATTCATCTAAGTATTGTTTTAATTGCAAAATCTGCTCATTAGCCTCACTTAACTGCAACTGCAATGCAGCAATTAATCTGAGGGATTCCTCATATTCTTTGCTGCATCGGTCAAACTCATCGACTGTTTCCTGAAGCTGATCCCTTTCTTTTAAAACATTTGTGTAGTCTTTATGCAACTTAACCATATCACTTTTTAGTTGACTATTTTTGGCAATTATATTTATTATTTCCTTTTCGTTGTCATCCCTTTCTTTAAGCAACAGCTCACACTGCTCTTTTGACGCCTTAAGTTCCAGAAGCGCCATTTGAAGTTGGTTCCCCATTTGGCGCGTTTTGGCGTTGCGTGTTTTCATTTTACTATTATGTGTAAATAGCAAAAGAAAACAAATAAAGAAAACCGAAGAAACAGAGTAAGCTAATATCTACATCTACGGGTCCAATTACAGATCTCAAATTAAATTATCAGGTAAATAATTCAAATTGAAATCCGAAACTGCACTAATTTAAAAGATAAATCTTAAAATATTAAAGGGATAACAAGAAAATTACAATAACTTACAAAAAGTTCAAACGATGTTCGTTACCTACAGCTGTCACTTTTAGTTGAAACACAAAACACTATATAATTAAAATACTTATGACTAAAGGCGTAAAAAAAACTGTGCAAGTATCCCATTTCTGTCATTTTTAATTTTTTAAAGCCCAGAATACTGATAGATCCGTGACTCCGCGGCGTAGTGACTTAGCAATCAGTTATGGCACTAAGGACTGCGGTTTCCAGTCCTTCACGGAATAAGTATTTATCTATTTAGCCTAAAAGTTATTGTTCCGGTTTTGGATGATTGTCCTTGTGCAATTTCTGTATATAGACTAGACACTTCACGATACAGTAGAAAATGTAAAATGTAGGGTGTAGTATTTTAAAATATAAATAAATTAAATAAAAAATTAAACAGGTAATCTAACTAGGTTTTAAAATAATAACTAAATACGTGACGAAAACAAAAAAGCTGGGCGTTTTCTCTGCGTAATTTTAGTCTTTACTTACTTTCACTTAGTTATTCGCAGAAAATTAAGGTAGCACAGATAAACTAGTGAATTAGTAGGCTGAAGTTGTAATGAGCCGGTTACGCTCGAAGATCCGATGGAGAAGAAATATTCTTGAATCAAGCCTTGTTCTGAAGTTTATAGGGAACTGCAAAAATGATAAAACATACAGGTTGTTTTATAGAAATTTATAGAGGAGACGTATGTTTAGTATATGACTTGTGATGTACCGGGAATGTGCCTATTTTATAGGAAAAGGGTGACAAACGAGCACACAGTCCACCTGAAGGTAAGTGGTTGCTGTGGCCCATAGACATCTATATCTATCCTCGTTTGCGATTCAAAATGAGATGCGTTGCCAGCCTTGAGGACTAAGATGGAATGCCTCTTTTCCAGTAAAAAGAGTCTCCGGTTCTCTACACTCACTATACGAAACACAGCAGCATTAAGCTGCTATTTGACGTTGGTATTCTTTGAGAGCGTGGTCCTTCCCCAGTCGAGCCGACCCATTTGTGCTACAACTATACAATTAATATAGCTGCAACATGGCTTTACCAAGTATAACCTTGACGATATTTTTTTGTTCATAATTTTGTTCGTCGTCGTGACGTAGGTTCAAGTTCTCTACCCTAATCCAAATGTAACATTAACTTTACTGACAAGCATCGTCATCAGTCACTGAGATGATATGTCTAGACATATCGGTTAACGAGTCCAAGTTTACCTCAGTCTTAGACACTGTGAAACAGTCTACACGCCACTATAATAATCCTTTTCAAGTCCTTTTTCCAGCAATGCAACGTTTTTACATATATGGGGCCTTCCACATATAATCAAGTATGTGGAAGTTCTCAAATATGTACATACTTTCAAATTTTCGCATAAGAAACTAATAGGGAGTATAGGCTGAAATGCCTCATAAATTTTTTATAGAATAGAATATATAGTAGGAAGTCATTGAAATTAATTTTGTTACTTTTAACACTAGATCAGAAAAGAAAACCTCTGTCCTGGAAAGAACCGGCAAGAAACCCAGCGGGACTTTTTTCCTATGGTTCATAAAAGATAGCTTGATCTCTGCGACAGCTGACATGTCATGTCATGTATGAAGTCCTGAATTTCTTAGTAGTACAGACAGTACCTGTCAATGTCATATTTTATGGGCATGCACTGATTAGATCGGCATTCCCATAAAGTATGACATTGACAGGTACTGTCTGTACTACTAAGAAATTCAGGACTTCATAGGCGTGATTTTACTGACAGCTGTCGCAGAGATCAAGCTATCTTTTATGAACTATACAACATAACATTATACAATAAATCAGGTTGTACGAACTACTTACAATACTTGTTTAAGAAATAGCTTGGATGCGACGCCCCCATTTCCAGCGGTTATTATCAACCATGTGAATACATGTATTATTTGTATTATAATAACCCTTTTTAAACATTTTTGTTTAACTAATTATTTCTTATATTTGCGCGAACACTACACATTTAAATAATACTAGTTTTTACGGATTCTATCGCCGATTTGTCAGCGAGATTAAAGACCTACATCTGGCAGACAATGAAACTATGGTCAGTTTTGATGTGCAGTCATTGTTTACATGCTTACCTGTTGAAGACTGCATCTCAATTGTAACTAGAAGGCTGGAAGAAAACAACACGTCTGTAGAATGTGCAGTATTACTCAGACACTGCCTTACATCTGGCTACCTATTGTGGAAGGAGCAGTTCTACAAGCAAGTAAATGGTGTGTCGATGGGCTCACCTGTATCTCCCATTGTCGCCGACATATTAATGGAAGACTTTGAGGAGAAAGCCCAGCTTACTTCTCCCATAAATCCAAGATTCTACAAGCGGTACGTAGACGACACTTTAACAATTCTACCTTTAGATAAAGTAACTGCATTTTTAGACCATCTTAACTCTATAAATTCTAAAATTCAGTTCACAATGGAGTTAGAGGCAAACAATTCTTTAACTTTTCTAGATGTGTTAGTAATTCGAAATCCTGATAACACCTTGAGCCATACTGTGTATAGAAAAAAAACCCATACATATAGATATTTAAACGGTGATTCTCACCACCATCCTTCACAGTTAGCTACAGTGGGTAAATCTTTGTTTCAGAGAGCACGAGGGATCTGTGACAGTAAACACCCGGCTGCCGAGCTCCACCACGTCAAGCAAGTTTTGCATGACAACAAGCTTCGGGTCCCGCGCCTACGTCACAGTGAACGAGTGAAACTGGCCACAGTCGCGTGTACCTGTTGTACTGCCATATGTTAGAGGAGTCACTGACAAGATTGGCTACATCTTGAAGCGCGCTTCCATCAAAACATACTTCAAGCTGCCGAAGAAGATTGGTCAGTTTTTACCATCAGTCAAGTGTAATCGTCTGCAAGATGCAGGAGTGTACAAGCTTGATTGTGAATGTGGTCTCTCCTACATAGGACAAACTAAAAGATCAATTAAAACCCGCGTTAAAGAACATATAGCTGATATGAGGAATCCAAATCCTCGCTAAAGAACACCGATTCCTTCCAAGGATGATTCACGAGGCTATTGAAATCAAAAAACATCCTAATTTCAATAGAGAATATGGCTGGGTGCTGGTGGCTGGGGGAGATCTCCCGCCGGGCAAGGTATTGTGACCGGGGAGCGGCCAACGCTCCGTGTGATAGTTCGGAGGTGTTATATATAAACTGTTTATGATTCGGAATTTTGATAGCGTGATTTAGGCTTCGGTGTGTTTCGCTCGCGGTGCGACGACAGCGCCGCTACATCACCCCCTACTCAGACCGGAGGTCGATAGTGCAGCCTCGTTGCCGACGAATGTGCTAGGCAGATAGTCTGCGGTGAGTCGAGAAGAAGGCAAGTAATCTGCGAGAGTGCTGTGAAGCAGAGGCGAGCAGTAAGGCTCAGAGCCGTGCCGAACACTGTATAGCGCAGAGAGTAGCTTGAAGGAACGGGAAGCATTATTATTCCAGTACTGCGATTAACCTTATGAAGCTAGATGGCTTGCAGGATATGAAGACTGCAGACGAATTTGCTCGGGAGCGAATGGGTGAGGTATTTTTTGACGATGATGAAGCTTGAAGTTTCCGAAGGTTGTTGGTTGCGTGTTCAAATCACGTCGGGGTCACCACTGTGGCCGTGGAAGGAAAAGGGGAGATCTCCCGCCGGGCAAGGTGTTCTGCCCGGGGAGCGGCCAACACTCCGTGTGATAGTTCAGAGGTGTTTTATATATACTTTTTATGATTCAGAATTTTGATAGCGCGATTTAGGCTTCTGTGTGTTTCGCTTGCGGCGCGACGACAGCCCCGCCACAACTTCATTCCCTGTTATTTGAAATACTACCACAGAATAAATAATAGTACTACGTACTACTACATATATTTGAACGACGCCTGAGCTTGACATTTCTTTGTCCGTTGAAATGGGTTAAAACTTAGAATTTAAATAAAAATTAAATGCCTTCAAAGATCAAAAAATGGTCGGGTTTTAATTCATCTGTGCGCTATGACGTAGCATCGACGTAATGTGACAAACGAGCACATAATGCTCAGATAATCATTTATTTGTGAGTTTGATGCAACTGAGAAGGCCTTTCACCATATTCTTTGAGAATATCCTCTGTACGAAGACATAAGAGTTACAATGTTAAAACAAATTGCTCCAAACTTTCTCTCAGAAATTAATACAGACCTACTCCCGGTAGTAGGGCGTTTATAGATTTTTATTTTACTTTTTTAAATTTAGAAATAACCTTATAGACGAAAAGAGGTAAGCAAGAGCAACGCATTTTCCCAAAGCATTTTTCAAAGGGCCCGTGAAACTTCAACCGTCACAATATGTTGATTTAGCGCGATAGGTCGCAAAAAACTTAATCTAACGTTGCTGCATTTACTAGGATTTGTTACTCCGAAAGCTGTTGCTTACAGATGATTTATCTGAACTTGTTTCATTGCCAAATGTGTCACCATTTACATACGTAGTTTTAAACTAAATTTATTGAAATAATATTTAACAAAGTTGTACCAATTTTCATCTTAGTGCTCATGGGTAGATGTCTGTAGGCCACAACATCCAATCACTTATTCTGGATTAGTCTGTCTAACTCGTTATCCCTATGGTTAAAATACACTGATTATAAATATATTTTTTAACATTGGTGTTGGTGATATTAATATTTTGCGCAGGTACCTACTTTATAATTAGAAATGTAATAATAGTTTTATTAATTTTACAATGTACAACATTAGTAACGTTTTCAGTACAAGAGCTTGAAAACATTACACGTTCTATGGTGGAGTCTGAAATATAATGGTATAATACAGTGATTAATAAATTCTGATATTCAAAAATGCTTTTAAAAATATATACAATAGTGTTCATATCAGGCCGGGCTAAATAAAAACGAATTTTCACTTACGTTAAAAATATAATTATGACTCTCCCTAAGCATTTAGAGGAACCCTTTACCTTCCGTTTAAATAATTAATACGAAATGAAGAATGTTCATGGGTGAATAACCTGAGGAATTTTTAATATTATTGTAAAGTAACATCCAATATACGCCTCAGTGTTGTGTGAAATAGCCCTCCCCTTATTTTCAATCAAAAATAAGGAGTGACAATTCATCTGTGATTATGTACCCGCCAAAACTTAAATAAAAGTTATTGTAACTTTGTTTGATAAGTGATCTAGTAACAATGTCTGTCGAAATAACCGCCATCTACTATACGCGTAATTTCCAAATTCTTCTTATGAAACTCACGGGTCGAGACAAAGCTTTGGATTTTCTTATACAACCATTACATAGCTTAAAAACATAAAGAAATGAAAACGATTGAAAAGAAAGGTAAAATAGCCGTACGCTCGAGAAAAATGCCCTTGATCAAATCCCTGGGCATGAGGTGGTAGCTTCCAAGCTCTTTCTTTTATGTCTTATATGTATTTTGTAAAACCTGTTATTTATATTATGTAATTTTACTTAATATAAATAACAGGTTGAAAATGAAAATGACTTTTATTACGGTCTGCTTGTAATCTATATTATAAGAGAAATAATACTTATTCTATTCGAAAGAAAATTGTTAAGACGAAATTGTATCTAAATATCTATTGTCCTCCTCGTATGGAGATACCTATATTATATTTTAGACAGGTACAACATGGTACAACTTGTACCCATGCTTATAGAAGCTTACTTACGAGTCGACGTATACTTACATTTTACACGAAAATAAACTACACACCTACTGAGGTATGTACCTAGTTTATTTTTATGTTGAAAAGTACTTTATCATTATTTTATTTGGACACTAACGTCCAATGCACTTCTTGTAAACTAATAAGTACCAACAAATATTTTTTTATAAATTTTTAACCCGGGCATCTTGGACGATGATGTCCAAATAAAATAATGATGAAGTACATTTCAAGATAAAAATAAACTAGGCAGCCTAGGCACACTCAAGTGTTTTTTTACCAGTATTTTTATAACGTTATCCCCACACAGTATCGTGGAGGCAGTCTACAAACACAAATTGCACGAGAACTAACATCCAGACCCGAAACAATTATTTGTAGGCCATACAAATACTTGTTCCGAGCGGGATTCGAACCCGCGGCTCCCAGCGCAGCCACTCATTGCCAAGCCATTGCGCCACGGAACCGTGCGAACACGGAACGTCACTTCCTCAAGGTATATCTGTTACACATACGAGTTCCCTCATACTTAACGTGACCATACATCCCACTTTAGGTGGGACGGTCCCGATTTAAAGGTTTGTGTCCCGAAAATACGTAAAAATTTCCCGCTTTGACAAACAAAAGCGTAGCATCATGCAAACTCTGTCACCCGTGCCATCAGTAAGATACCGCACGTACGTGATTATTCTGACAACCTACACTTTAGAACTTAAATTTACGAAGTGACAATTTTTAATTAATCTGCAATAAGTTATCAAATGACATAAGTTATTTCTAATTAGTATTTATTTGCTTTTCAGAAAAAAATAAAAAGCCAGCAGCCAGATTTTATATGATTCTAAGTTCTCTAACTAAATTAAAGAACTATCTGTTTTATTTTTAAAACTATAATAAAGGGTACCAGATTGAATTTTGGTAACGGCGGCCATTCTCAACGGAGAATAGCCATCTGCGCAGGACAGGATTATATTACTCAAGTGTATGCGCAAGCACAGGTCTACCCTACTCCCTCACAATTATAGTCCGGTGGAAAGGTAATCCGAGAGGACGGGATATCAGTTGCAGGACCAACGGCTTTACGTGCTTCCGGGGGCACGGTGGTGAAACACAGCCAACATCAATAAGTTCGAATTCAATATTCCGGGCTGATACTGAGAATTTTGTGACAGATAAACCCAATAAATGATTATTGGCCCGACTCGGGTTTTGAACCCAGGACCACGTGATCAGCGACTGTGTTTACAACAGTTAGACCAAAAAGTGTTAAAAATATAATAATTTTAAAAGCGTCCCGCTCTGAGGAAAAAATAAATGGTCACTTTACTCATACCTGTAACCAATTTTTACTTATCACTTTGTGTTATAAACATACTTATTACCTATATTTACATGTTTATTACTTGCTACTAGCTCACTGTTTGAGTGGATACTAGGACTAAGGAAGGCATTTAAACCGGCTGGGATGCTTAGTTTTACACTACTTCTCAATGGCATACCACGTTAATCAATATTTTTTTAATAGATTGTTACGTTTATACGACAACAGCGGGCGTGATAAAGTTGTACACGGATATAATACACTTTTATTGAAAAATAAACCCATAATTTACTCACGTACTTACTGGTGAACACAAAGCCTGAATTTAATTGAAATTGATTTCATTACATTCTTACATTCGAATGAAACTGTCTTTTCGTTTAGTGGACGTAACTGAAATTGTAGATTTTGAGGAAATTTTGCGATTTTTTCTATCGAGCCTAAATGTGTCAATCATGTTTTGGCCAAAATAATTAACTAAGAAACATCTTTAACTTTTATAATAAATTTTAAAAAATGTGAATTCGTAGTTTTTAATGACACAAAATTGATTTTCTACGCACCTGCAAACCGTGAAAAATCTGCTTTTGGCGCCCACTTAACCTCGAAACTCTTTCTTTAATAATTGACTAACAATTAAAATATTATATATTCCAAAAGTTAGATACACTTTGAAAAATATTACAACAAATGCCGCAATCAACTTACTCCGACTGACGTCATGAGAGTCGTTAAAAGAGACGTGTTGATTCATTAAATTGATGCGGCCCTGAGTGTACTTTTGGTAGCGACTAAGGTAAGAAAGACTTACTTAAGCCACTTGAAAGATAAATTAAGGCACTTAGAAGTGGCGGCGTTGAATAGAATACATACTCCATATTATCATCCAGTGGGTGTCGTGAGAGGCGACAGAGTGAATTGAAACAGAAGGTAGGCAATAGCATTTGATAACAAATAAAGGAAAAATATAAAATAAACTGCAGTTGCCAACCTTTCCGCCAATCGTGGCAACTGCAGCATATTTTCTCTATTAATTTTGATAGGCTAAAGTGATTGAATGTATGAATAAATAAAAGTTGATGTTTGTGGTATATTCCTATACACATATGCATATAACCTTAAAGTATGATTTTGTTGTAAGTAAATTTATCACCATAATTTCGTCCCATGGGCGTTGTAAGTGGTGAATACGGCTCTTTACATGTCCGTAGATATCGACGTCTGAAAACTGATATTGATATCGGTGAGAAATCTAAACATCGAATAAAAACAACGCTTGTCTCCGCTGCTCGTGTAAGACTGCGCGTGACCTTGTACTGCACAACAGACGGTCTTCAAGTTACAAGAGCTGGGGTTAGAAGCTCTTTATCATCTGCCGTACTCACCAGGTCCAGCGTACACAGACTTTTAATTTTTCTAGATTCTACGACTTTCTTCAAAAAGGGAATCAATAAACTGGCACTGTGTTTCGTATGGTAAGAATCGGAGACCCTTTTTTATTAAAAAAACTAGGCATTACGTGGTAGAGCCACGCCGCAACTAAATTATGGTTGTAGCACGAATGGGTCGGCTCGACCGGGGGTTGGACCAAACTCTCACAGAATATAAACGTAAAATAGCAGCTTGACGCTGCTGTGTTTAGTATGGTGAGTGTAGAGAAGCGGAGATCTTTTTTACTGGAAACGAGGCATTTCATCTCAGTTCTCAGGGGTGACAACGCATCCGTATTTTGATGCTTAATTGACGACAAATGTTAATTTTTATGGGCCACAGCATTCATCTACCATCAGGTGGACAGTGTGCTCCTTTGTCCTCCTTATTACATTTAAAAAAAACTAAACAAAATTCCGTCTTAGTACTATTAGGTGACAACGCATTATACATTTTGACTGTTAATCGAAATTGCAGTGATCAGCCTGCCTATCATATCCTGTTGTTTTAACTTAGTATGTTATATTGGTATAAATTAACCAGAATGTTATGCAACCTGTAGGGGCGGTGTAAATATATTACTACCCTATATCATCTCGTGCGTGCCTTAAAAGGAGACAGGGAGAAACAAACAGATATTTAAGCAGCAGCGCCTTCTGCCGGCTGCCAAGCCGCCAACAAGCGTGGCAACTGTGGGAAATTTCCACCCGGTGCGGCAGTCTAAAAGGGAGACATATGTTCAGCAGTGGACGTATGATAGGTTGCAACAGTAACAGTTATTAATGCGATAATAGAATACATCTTATTTTATTCCGTGTGTCATAAAAGGGAACTATTTGAAAGGCTAGATACACCTCTCGGCCTATTTTTGCTGTATACCATACCGTATATTTTTGACATTCCGGTGATTATCGTTGTCGGTGGTAATTTTATCCATCTATGATTCCCAATAGAGGAAAACAATTGTACTGTTATTAAGACATGCAGAAGGTCGATGAATGTTTGTGACCATACCATAAACCATAAACACTCACGCCTGTCACCCAGAGGGGTAGGCAGAGACTACAGATTTCCATTTGGCACGATCCTGACACACCTCTCTCGCCTCCTTCACATCCATACACCTACGCATACATGCTCGTCGGTTAAGGGTACTCCTAATTTGGCCCGTTTCCAATAAATCGCCAATTTGGTCGATAAATTTTCGCCTAGGACGTCCCTTTCCGACTCTGCCATTCACTTCTGCAACATAAATTTTCTTTGTCACTCTTTCCTCATTCATTCTTTCCACATGACCAAACCACCGAAGCATTACTTTCTTAATCCTGGTCACAACATCATCTTGCAAACCACACTCTTCTCTTATTACACAATTTCTTACCCTGTCATTCAAATTCAGCCCTAACATACTCCTTAACGACCGCATTTCTACTGCGTTTATTCTACTCTCGTGCTTATTCTGCCACACCCAACTTTCACTACCATACGTTAAAGTAGGGACCAACACAGCATTGTGAATTGCCATACGTGCCTTTTTCGACACATTTTGACTCTTAACAATAGAGCGCAAGGCCCCATTTACTCTATTTCCCGCATTCACTCGTCGTTCTATATCCTTATCATATATCCCATCCCTGCCAAATACGCAGCCCAAATATACAAACTCATCTACTTGCTCGATCAACTCCCCTTCTATTCTTATTTCACAAACCACTTTACTTTCTTCTCTTTCAAAAACCATAACCTTCGTCTTACTTGCGTTCACTTTCATACCCCTTTCTTTTAATGATCCGTTCATTAATGTAACCATCATTTGCAACTCGGCCGCCGACGACGCAAGAATGACTTGATCATCGGCGTACAAAAGGCATTTGACGGTTAACTCACCCATTCTTAATCCGCATTCTTCAACTTTCAAATTTTGCAAACAACTGTCCATAAATAGGTTGAACAGCCACGGGGAAGCCACACAGCCCTGTCTGACACCTTTATGGATGTCAAACCAGTCCGAGTAGACCGTTGATCCTAACACAAGCACTAGAGTCCCTATAAAGAGACTTCAATGCCTGTATCAAGCCAGCGCTCAACCCAAATGAGTTCAGTGTTTGCCATAGTAAATCCCTATCCACTCTGTCATAGGCCTTTTCCAAGTCCATGAACGCACAAAAAACCTTTTGGTTTTTGGCCAGAAACTTCTCCGCGATCATGCGCATGGAAAAGACTTGATCTGTATATCCCATTCCCTTTCTAAATCCCGCTTGCACATCCCAAATTTTTCCATCAGTTTCTTTCATGACCCTTTCAATCAGTACCTTAGCGTACAGTTTTCCCACAATGCCAAGAAGGCTGATGCCACGGTAGTTTTTACAGTCCTGCTGCGACCCTTTTCCTTTATATACTGGGACTATCACGGCTTTGCACCAGTCTACCGGTACCCGCTTCAGTTCCCAGCATAAATTAAACAAGGTGTGCAGCAGGCCTGCCACCACCTCCTCTCCAGCCCTTAGCATTTCGAGTGAAACTCTATCATATCCGGGCGCCTTACCCGCTTTCATGCTTTTCATTGCTTTCATTATTTCATCTATACTTATCTCGCTACCTCTTTCCTCTTCTTTCGGAGTTTCTACTTCACTTAGTACACATGTTGTCTCCTCACTCATAAACACGCTTTCAAAGTATTCCTTCCATCTCTTTAAACTCAAAACTTCATCAATCAGAATATAGCCATTCTCGTCTCTTACAGCATTCATCATAGGCTGTTTTGAATGTCCCCTGGCAGTTCTTACCAGTTTCCAGAACATTTTAATATTTGCCTGGAAGTTATCCGATTTTCTTCTATCATTCTTATCCGTTCTTTCTTGCTTTTTTCTTTCAACTTCTTTTACTCTCTTATTAAGATGTCTAAAGACCGCCTTTTTTCTTTCAATATCATCATTCGTACCGCTAGAATTACCAGCCTTTGTTGCTAGTAAATCTAGCCACGCTCTCTTCTTTGCTTTAACTTCCATACGTATCTCATCATCCCACCATAACGTATTATTTTTCCTTTCATTCTTTCTCTTACTAACACCACATACTTCGGTAGCTGCATGCACTAAACCTTTCTTTACATTTTGCCATACATTCTCCAAGTCTAACTCCTTCATACATAATTCATCCAAACCACTTATATTTTCTTTCAGTCTACATTTGAACTTGTTTCTCTCACCTTCATCTTGCAACCTTTCTGTTCTAATACGCTGTAACGCAGTGGTAGACACAGATCACCGATGACGCCAACGCCTGAATAGACCATTAATTCGGCATAAAACCAAATAATGATCCGTTCCTACGTTAGAACCCCGGTAAACCCTTGTATCCACCACTGCACCCCTCAATCTTTCATCCACAATTATGAAATCTATCATGCTTCTATCGTCACCTCTTTCCCAAGTATACATATGAATCCTCTTGTGGCGAAAGCAAGTGTTCGTCACAAAAATATTCTTTTCCATACATACGGTGAGGAGACTTTCACTAATCTCATTTATACTTTCATCAACAAACGTTCCCAATATCCTTTCAATACCAAGCCTCCTCACCCCAACCCTTCCATTAAAATCTCCTAGCATAATAATATTTTCATTTCCCTTACACTTCATTAACACCATCCTTACCATTTCCCAAAACTGCTCTCGGATATAAGTGGGCTTAGACATGTCTGGGGCGTAGACCCCTAACACGAACAACTTCTTTAAGCCCACTTTCATTCGTATCCATAGCAGTCTTGGGCTTACACATTCATACTCTTTTACACATTGGCCCATTCTTTCTGAAAGGACGATACCTACTCCCTGGCATGCCCGCTCGATCTCGTCTACTTCAGACCAGTATGCGGTATACATGCCATGTGTAGTGACATCCTTCCCCTTCCTTTTCGTCTCATTTACGCATAACACATCTATTCCTCTATCATACATCATATCGCATACTTCATCCATTTTATCATTCATTGCCCCACATACATTCAACGTAGCCAGACGGGCCTCTGCAATCCACTTTTTCGCCTCTCCGGGAGACAGAACGTGACGGGTGTCGAACCTCGTCACCGGCTGTTTGTGATATATCATAAAAGAGACCTTTGCTTAGATGTGGACTTGTTTAGCTGATACCTCACCTGACGATAAATGAATACTGTAGTTCATGTACACTTGCAGCCAACATCATAGAAATAATGCTACAAAT
>CAJQZP010000403.1:0-11287 GCA_907164705.1 Parnassius apollo
TGATGGTAAATGATATCTACGTCTATATTTGTTTGCGAACCAAAATGCAGATACGTTGTCAGCCGTGAGGACTAAGATGGATGGAACTCTTTTCCAGTAAAAAAGTCTCCGGTATTCCATATTAATCCTCAAGGGTCTCTTTATTTTAATTTTTATCTTTAATCGAGGATAGACTCAGTTATACATAGCATCCATTTACCATCGGGCGGACTATGTGCTCGCTTGTATTTTATATAACAAAAAACGAATCGATTTTAAACTAAATTCTAAAACTTGAAGCATAGCTCAGAATTGAAAATGGGGTGAAAATATCCTCCATTTTAAATAATAATTATCTACATTGCGTACCTATATAACACACTTTGTACATGATAAAACACGCTCTCATAAGTACAAAGATCTGGGAAGCGAAACCTGAGAAAGGCACAGATCGAGCACAGTGAACTCTATACTGATGAAAAGTAAAATGAAATTCCACTTCGAAGATTTTTTATAGGTAATGCTTGCGAAATATTTTATCAAACAAAGAAGAAGCCTATACAAAACAAGTACCTATTTTAAAACGAAAATACCTCAGAATTGACCTCTGCAAATTATGAGAAATAATTTAGAACTTGTTCAATTAACCCTAGATCACTAACCTTATTTTACTACGCTTATTACTAACCTTCGTCGTTTCGACTACGGTGTATAAAAGGGAGGCTTCTAAGGGTTTATGAAATAAAATATTTATATGTGTTTTACTTATTTATTACAATAATCATTTGTTAACATGTTCATAAGTTTTTTATCTACTAAAATCATATTTTAATTACTTTGACACTCTTTTAATTCAGACCTGAGTTTTTACTCATTTGAACATTTTTGTTTTTTTAAATGCTTGTTTCTTATGAACTAAAAGAATCAAAGACTTAAGAAAGTATTAAAATATTAAAATTAAGTAATAAAATCAACAAAAGAAAGAAACAGTTTAGAAAAAAAGTATTAATAAATACATTTGTGACAAATGTCAAATTTGTGTTCGCCACACAAGGATTTGTTGCGCTTGGTGCAACAACTCTTTGTCATTTTTCGCTTTGCGGAGTGACAAATTGCACAAATTTTTCTTTTTTTTAGCGATAGGAAGACTAACTGCATCTTCTCTTTGATCAGTCTCATGTGTAGAAGTAGAACTACTGGTTTCTGGCATATTCAAAATCGCTGTTATTGAGTCCCGCAGCCCCGTTTGAAGTGTCGGAATTTGTAATCTTTTTTGCATGTGTGGCTCGACTAATTTTTGATGCCCTTAAATTGATCGTAAAACTCGACAGCCGTGGGCTTTTTTGGTTAAGTCATCAATTGTCCCTTCCTTATCACAAGTCGACAATAGGAATATTGTCTTTTGGGGATTTGGCTTGTATGTACTGTTGATGTACTTGCCTTCAGTTAAAGGTGGCTGTTCTGTCACAGAAAAAAAATTCTTCCTCACAATCCGTTTCATAAGGCGGATCAGCCTCAAAGTTGTCTACTATCTCACTCTTAGAGCAGTTTTCTTCGTCACTATTATCATCTAACAACAGCTGACTAATAGTATCTAAAATAAAAATATAATCAAATAAAAATAATGTAAGTTCTAATTTCAATGTAGGCAAAATAAGTACAAAGTTTACAAAACACCGAAATAATTATAACACCAAAAAAAAAAAGAAAAATAAATTTGCAAGAATAACGTTAATACTAACCTTCGTCGATTCGACGACTCATGGTGGCTGGAACGGCACACCCAGGGCCCCTACACAAAAAACACATTCGTGTGCCGCGGGAGCCTTGAGTCAACTAAGATCAGCCGGGATCTGAAAAAGCCTACGACGACGCACTCAAAATTTATACCACTTTTTTTTGAGTCCGCGTCGTCGTTTTGACGAAGGTTAGTGATCTAGGGTTAAGGCCCCTGTTTTGTTTTTGGTTTGATTTAATTATAATTGTTCAGTAAATTAAATGTTAATATTCCTTTACGTAGCCGTACTGTAGCAACGTCAGATAATCCACTAACTATTAGTGTTACATATTACCGTTTATTATTTAATAAAAATAATAATATAATAATTTATAAAAATAATAAAATCTGCGGTTGCCATCTCACTTACCAAACGTGTGGAAGTTGTGGCAAATACTGTAATATTTTTTAATTTTTTATAGGATAAGGGTGACAAAAAAGCGCATAGTCCACTTGATGGTAAGTGGTTGCTGTGTTCTATATTGCATGCCT
Source organism: Parnassius apollo (assembly GCA_907164705.1). Taxonomy (NCBI): domain Eukaryota; kingdom Metazoa; phylum Arthropoda; class Insecta; order Lepidoptera; family Papilionidae; genus Parnassius; species Parnassius apollo. The sequence continues at coordinate 2,249 of CAJQZP010000403.1, forward strand.
TAAGAGCAAAGTGCGTAGGTGTGTTCTACTAGCGCCTAAAAATTAAGAATCCAACGTTTTTTCGCATGAAATCCTACAAAAAATCATATTGAACATTTTAATGATATAAAAAGTACTTTGGTAGAAAGATAAATGATTGTTGAACTTATTATATTTTTTTAAATCGAATAATTGCTATTTTTACATTTAAAATGTGGTTTTAGTGGCTTATGGTGTCTATTTATTAAGTCTGCACGGCGAGGTAAGCACGATAACTTTTGAAAATATCTATTGTTCGTTTCAATATAATTTCACTTCTTCATGTGGAAAGTAGATGGAATGTAAATGGCTGTTTAATTTTGTATTGTTTAATTATAATTAATTTTTCTCGGCTGAGAAATTCGGAAAATTTGGGTGTTCCATCAGCCTTGTAATAAAATATTTTACTATATATAGATCCACTTTGAAACATTGCATGCTCGGAGTTTATGGAGTGACTTGAAGGTTTGGTGAAGGCTTTGGTGAATGCTAAATTTACATACTAGTTATGACTAGATGAAAACTTTTTGACGAAATAAAGTTGAGGAAAAAAATTATTAACGAGTCAGGAAAAAGACTAGTTTTGAAAATAGTGTCCGAGTACAAATACCTAAAAATTAAAGTAATATTAAGGTTGATTTCTGGTCTTTTTAAGAAAATTCTATCAAAAGTTTTTCTAATTAACAATTATAAAACAACGAAAGTATGTTATGACTAGCTTAGTTTTAATATATATTTTATATACTGAATTGTCCACCTGATGGTTAGTGGCTGCTGTATCCCAGGGACCCCTACAATCCAAAATAATATAATAATAAATAATAGTCCAAAATAAGAAAATATATATATCTACTACTTACTTAGCCAGACAGATTGATAACTCTTTATTGCACATCCACACAAAACATGAACGAAATAGGAAAAAATAAATTAGGTGTCACACCTTTACATCCTGCTACCTATACAATTTAATAGTCATTATATAGGTACCTGGAAAAATATTAATATGACTACTTCCAGCCACCTGTTGTATGCAAATGTTATATTTGAAGTTATCTCAAGTTACCCGATGAGAATGGTAATTTAACTCGAATTGCAAAGAGGAAGGTTTCTGTAAAGTTATCATCAAGAAAATAAATGACAGTTATTTCTTGTTGATATATTCTAAAAAATATATTCTCCGATTACCTCAGAATAACAATAACATAGAGATAGCGTTGCCTAATTTATAAGTGACGCCAAAATAAAATCAATTCCATGCTCAACTTCTTGTAAGAGTATGTTCACTCACGTATCTTATGCAAGCAAAATAATTTACTCCAGACGTGGCGTTATAGAAGAATCCAGTACCCCATATAATATGTTCCCGTGGGTGTCGTAAGAGGTGACAGAAAAAAAAATAAACAGGAGTTAGGCACCAGAATATTTATAATAACGACAAAAAAACTACGATTGTCAACCCTCTTGCAAAGCATGACTGTTATGGAGAGTATCTAACAAATTTATCGTCTTTACTGGGCAATCCATATTGCCTATTAAGGACTATTAATTGTTTGATGAACACAAATCTTTCCCAAGAAAGACCTACGATCTCTAAAAGAAAAAAGACCGCCGTTCAGCAGTAGATTTTGATAGGTTGTAACGGTATGGATCACACAAACATGCAGCGAGTATTTGCTGTTTTACTTGTCTCATGTGCATCTCCAACCTGTAAAATTGACCGAATAATTACTAACTATAAAACAAGACAAAACGACATAATATGTATTTATTTTATGCTTGTATGTGTTGTTTAATAATAATATGCACCTTATTATATTTTATGTCACATATCCTTGTAACTGGCTTATTTTATAATGAAACAATTAGCGCTCTCGTACAAAATCTTCATCATTATGTGTCTTCTCCGTTGTATGTCTGTACATAAATTACACCAAACTGAAAACATGATATTTTAAGTACTTACTGAAATAAGAGTGGAAATAATGAAAAGTACTTTACATTAAACAAAATAATTTACATTACGCTAGAAACTGAGTACTTAAACGAATTAAAGATCCTTCACGAGGGACTCGAAGGAAACAATATTTATTGCATGAATGCAGAAGTTAGCTTTGGTTGTTTCATTTTCTTCTATTTGGATCAACTTCCTGATAACTCTGTAGGTGTTTAAAATTACAGTTTTCTGCAGCGTTATTATTTACCATTCAATTTCGTGACTAATTTAAATTAAAAAAGTAAAGATTTTGTTCATAAAACACCTACAGAAAAGATTTTTATAATAACGTACTCAGGTATTCATGAGAGAAAGACAAAGTAATAATGAAATAAGTTTAGAGGCGATATCAATATTTGTTATAATTTGTGTTGATATGTGGGATGAAGAAGTTCACTGATATACTACCGTTTAACATACGTAAACGAGACTCAATTTATTCCAAAATGTGGAGTTATATTGAATTTTGAACTTTCAATTATCAGTATTTGAACTTGTCATATGAACTTGTCTCTTGGGTTCCTAGATTGTACTATTGTAAATATGGGGCAGTCTGTGGGAGAAGCCTATGTTCAGCAGTGGACTTCCAATAGGCTGTAACGTTAACTTTTAATAGGCTGTAACGTTAACTTTTAATAGGCTGTAACGTTAACTTTTAATAGGCTGTAACGTTAACTTTTCAACAAAAAGCAATTAAGTTTTGAAACAAAATTCACATTGGATAGCAACAGCGGAAATATTATCTACCAGCTCAGCATATTGCTATTGCTACAGAACTATTAGAGCGCTGATATTGTTACGTCGGAGTCATATAAGCCGACTTACAAGGGATCGATATTATAATTTCCATTTTAGTGAGTGATGGAAAAGAAGAAATAGCTATATCCACTTCTGTACATGGGAATATTCTGAGGATTGACAATAGCAGTATCAGACGTATTTCACCTACGCCAGTTATATATCGACACCCATGATACAACGATGAATTCTCTTATATAGTCATCACATTTGTAACGTATTTCTTAATAAGGAACGTGTAGTACCGGTGGCAGTATATCCACTACCCCATAATAGATGTACGATATTCTACTGGGTTTGGCGACTTACCGCTACAATCTCCCTGCAACCACGATTCCAGGGGCTGGCTAAAGGAGCTCGGGGCAGTCGCAATGATAGTAGTATCAAGGTTCAGCAGAGTGTATCGCACACGAGTCCATAGGGCACAAGCACAACACTTTCAGGGTGAAAGAGATCTTGAGAGATGAGCTTGAGAAACACGAAGTATATTTGTATGCGTGCGCGTCGGTAGTTTCAATTCGACTGTTCACAATTGCCGCCAATCGATATGGCGCTTGTGTCGCACAGAGAGCCGTAACCCGCAAGATTATGGCTGCATTCAGAATGAAAACAGTTGATCGCCAACCCAATGAATTTAATAGAAGTATAGAAAAAATACTATCTTCGAAATTGTGTTGCCTTGTACTTATTATTATATACGAAAAAAAAAGGGAAACAAAAAACATAGTATATAAATAATCTGTTCCAGTACGGAACATGCCGCTCACCTTAAAAGAAGTAATTTCTTTTAAAAAATCACTAACTTATAGTATAAATCGAAAGAAAGAAAAAAAAATAACTTAAGTACTAAGATTAAGGTTGTAAGTATAACGCATTACTCTAACGGAAGTGGGCAAACCTTTACTACAGGCCGTTTAAAAATAGTATTCCCAGCCCTTAAGGTCACTACACGAATGACTTGATCGGAGCCAGGATGAACAGCATGTACACGCGCGAGCTTCCATTGTAATGGCGGAAGGTGCTCGTCACATACCACAACAACAGTGCCTTCACGAATGGCGGAGCCGCGATCATGAAGCCACTTACTACTTTGTTGTAAGTGATGGAGATATTCTCTACTCCATCTTTTCCAAAAGTGCTGGACCGACTGTTGTATCCAGCGCCAACGAGTGAGACGGTTAGGATTTTCATCCAACAAAGATACATCAGGTAGAGCTGTTAAGGGTTCTCCTATTAAAAAATGAGACGGTGTTAAGGGGGAGGGGATCGGTAGAAGCCGAACTCATGGCGCAAAGGGGACGAGAGTTTAACACGGCTTCGATTTGACAGAGAAGAGTATGCATCTCGTCGTAAGTTTGAGTTCCAACCACACGATGTAGGTGGTGTTTGAAACTTTTAACACTGGCTTGGAAGAGACCTCCAAAATGGCTAGCATACGGAGGTTGAAAGTGCCACGTAAATCCATGTTGCAGGGTTTGTTGATTAATTGTATTTTGAACGACATCACTACGTAAAAACGCGTATAGGTCTTTAAGATAATTGTTACAACCGACAAAATTCTTTCCGCAGTCCGAATATATATCCGTACATAATCCTCGACGGGACATGAAGCGTCGCAGAGCTGCTAAAAAAGCATCAGTGGAAAGCTCCGAAACGATTTCGAGATGTACGGCCTTTACGCTCATACATACGAATACCGAAACATAGCACTTCACTATTTTCGCGTTACGTACTTTATTTGCACGAACAAAAAATGGACCGGCATAATCTACGGCCGTTTTAAGGAAAGGACGCGCCGGACGTATTCTCGAAGCTGGTAGTGGTCCCATAATCAGTTGATCACGCGTTGGACGAGTACGAAAACAACGGACACAGCGATGTATGCGTTGGCGCACGATGTCGCGACATGACAATATCCAATAGCGCTGCAACAGCAAGTATTGCACGGACTGAGGTCCTGCGTGCACATGACTTATGTGAGCGTCGTCGATAATTAAATTAGTCAAAGCATGTTTTTTCGGTAAAATTATTTGATGTTTAGATTCAAATGGTAATAATGATTTATGAATTCGAACTCCTACACGTAACAGTTTGTCACTATCCAAAAAGGGCGTAAGACGTCGCAATTGATTAGAAGGTAATTTTCCTTGAGATATCTTTAAAATATCGTCTTGAAAGACCGATTGTTGAGTAAGGTAAATTAATCGATTTAATGAAAAATTATATTCAGGTACTGTAACGTAACCCGGGAACGAAATTTTAACCCTTTTGCATTTATTATAAAAACGAAATATTAGTGCGGTAATCCGAACGAGTTTGCCTAACGACGAAAATCGCATTATAATTTCGGCATTTTGTACCGACGGTACCGTAGACATACCAAAAGATAGTGTTAAGTTACGTTTTTCTTCACAGGTGCTCATAGTTTCATTCTCAACAGGCCAGTAGTCGGGACTTCGTCGGAGCCATGCGGGACCATGGTACCACAAGTCATGCTGTACTAGCGAGATAGGTAGCAAGCCACGTGATACAGCGTCAGCAGGATTATCGGCTGACGGGACATGGTGCCAGCAACCGGCGGGAACGCGGGATAGAATATCGCTAGTGCGATTGGAAACAAACGTCTTCCATTCATGCGGTGATGAACGAAGCCAGGCCAGCACGATGGAGGCGTCGGACCATGCGTAAATCTGTTCGCGGCAGACACGATCTCTGTATAAATTTGCTACCTTATCTACTAGCCTTGAAAGCAATAGAGCTGCCATCAGCTCGAGACGTGGGATGGTAAGAGGTACGCGGAGCGGAGCTACCCTAGTTTTCGCCATAATCAGGTTAGAATAAATATTGCCATCCTTGGTTGTAAGTCGAATATAGACACAGCCAGCATATGCGATCTGGGACGCGTCAGCAAATCCATGAATTTCTACCGAATCGATATTATTACTGAAAATGCATCGCGGAAACGATAGCTGTGATAGCAGCGGTATCCATGAATTAATGATATCAAGGGGCGGTTTATCGTCCCAGTCTACCTTTGGCATCCACAATAGCTGAATCAAGTGCTTGGCATACACGGTTACCGGTGATACCAGCCCGAGAGGGTCATATATTTTTGCGATCTCAGAAAGAATAGACCTCTTGGTGCATTTATGAGTGGTAACTTGAACTCTAAAATTAAATGTATCAGATCCTGGATTCCATTGGAGGCCGAGGATCTTAACTCTTTTGTCGTTCTCCATTTCAGAAAATGGGACGTTTTCGACCCGCTCACCATGACAAGCTGGTGGCTGTACTGTAGCGAGTATCGCTGATGAGTTACTGTGCCACTTGCGTAGCTCGAATCCAGCCGTCTTACAAATGCTGATAAGCTCTTGCTGCAGAGTAAGAGTTTTAGACTCCGTATCCTCACCAGAAACAACATCATCGACAAATACGTCATTCAATAATACGGGAGAAGCGAGCCTAAAATGCTCGGCCTCATCGTGAGCGAGCTGCTGAATTGTACGCAAAGCGAGATATGGTGAGGAATTTACACCGAATGTGACCGTGCGGAGACGGTAGTCCCGTATAGGTTCTTCTGACGCCATAAGATGCGCTGGAAGTCCCTATCAGTTCCACGAATCAGTATATTTCGATACATTTGTTTAATATCCGCAGTGAGCGCAACAGCATGAACACGAAACTTTAAAAGTACGTCTACTATATCAGGGTGAAGCTTGGGACCCGTTAGGAGAACGTCATTAAGTGACAAACCACTTGTCGATCTACAACCCGCATCGAACACTACGCGTGTGCGAGTTGTTTCGCTCGATTCTCTAACTATACAGTGGTGTGGAATATAATAGCTGGCACCTTGCAAAGACTCACTATCAACGAGCTCCATATGATTCAGGTCCTCATACTCCTGGAGGCACGCGTGATAATCAGTTTTGAGCTGCACGTTGCGTTCCAATCTATACTCTAATTTTCGAAAGCGAGCCAATGCAATTTGCCGTGACTCGCCGAGGCGCGGAGCATTGGGTTTGAACGGCAGGGCGACGACGTACCGTCCTGTCTCGTCCCGCGTATGCGTCTTTCGGAAAAAGGATTCGCATAGTTCCTCATCAGGAGTGTAAGTACGTTTCTCAGAAAATGATTCCAGCTCCCAATACCTTTGAAGTTGTCGTTGTCAAACGAGCTAAAACATACTTGGAGTGGAGTCGAAACGATTGGATCGAACGTTATTTTACCTAATAATAAATAAACTAACACGCTATTCATCGCAATCGGTGACCCCGGAGGTCCACTAATCATGTTGCCTAATAAAATGTGGGATATTATATCCGCTCCTAGTAACATTTCTACCGGTTGAGGTGTGTGAAAGTCGGGGTCAGCTAGGTTTAAATTTTTTAAATGTGACCACCCTATAAAGGGCAGAGGTACACTGGGCATCTTTGTAACTAATTTTGGCAAAATTAATGCATCCACGGGTACAATGGGCTGCTGTTTACCTTTTGGAATAATTAAATATGAAACTATACCTTTAGGTTGCACAGGATCGGTATCGCCTATGCCAAAAACCGGAATATTTATATGTTTACGCGTTAACCCTAAACATTGTACGCAGGCCTCTGTGATAAAGGACGGCTTATAAGCCGCGACACTCGTAGCGATCTTATGTTTCATATAATACAATAAAGATAATTATAAAACAACAAGTTGCTGGTATACATAACTATCTTATGTTTCACATAATAAAACAATCATGATTATTAATGTTTTCTAGGGATTAGTGTGATAAACGAGCCCACAGTCCGCCTGATGATCTTCAATTATGAATCAAAATGCAGATTCATTTTTACCCCTGAACACTGCAACGAAATATAACGTTATGAGTATAAGGGGACTCTGGTTCTACTCACTGTTAAAGACGGCATTATGCTGCTAATTCACAATGGTATTCTGTGAAAGCATGGTCCTTCCCTGGTCGAATCGAATTGTATCATGCTACAACCATAACCATCTATCACGTTGAAAAGGTTCATGGGGAACATAACCAATGGAAGAATCTCAGCTGTAAGTTAATAAACATCTACATCTATGCTCCCTTAATAATCTAAATACAAATGCATTTTCACCCACGAGGATTGAGATAGAATGCTCCCTTAGCAGTAAAAAGGGGTTTTTCTGCACTTACCATACAAAACACAGCAGCTTTGTGTAATTTCACGCTGGTGTTCTGTGAGAGCTTGGTCCTCCTTGGCGAAGTCGCTATTCGTGCTGCAATACAGCTATAACCCGGCTCTATTACGTAGCAAATCGGGTTTGATTCCCGCCGTGGAGATCAAAGATAATCCATCACTAATGTGTTTAAGATTTTTTTTTTAATTAATGATTTTTTTAAGTGTTGAGATATGTGTACACATTTAAAAATAAAGATTTTGTAATATGCATTAGAAATTATATATATATATATATATATATATATATATATATATATATATATATATATATATATATATATATTTATAACTTTATTACATATATATATAACTTTATTACATGTATTAGCTTTAATGTAAATTAATATTTCACCATCTAATTTTTATCTAGACCTATTTCATTGCACTTTTGGTTTCCTGAAAGAGATTGCTATGCATTAAATCCATCAAACTTTAATTTCTTATTAACTTTTAACTAATTTTTAATGTTTTCGGTATTATTATTTTTTTGTATTACGCTAAAATATATTTATTCATTTATTCAACATATTATCGTTTCATGGAATTATGTCAACTCCGATAGATGTTGTTGTAGCCGTTACATATTATAATGAATATGGCAAATTCTTTCTACTGTAGGAAAGTCCCAAATCCAGCCGTGGTCTGTTGCAAGCCGACGAAAGAAACCTAAATATTTTTTTGTGATCTGAAGTCAGTAGTCACAGATATATTTTAATTTGTATCTTATACAGATATTTTATTCGGTATATTATGCAAAATCCAAAAGACAATTTAGTACGAACATATGTAATATATATCCACTGATCAAAATAAATGACAACTTAAAGTTTCCGTAACTAAAACATCAACTTGTATCCTATTACATTTTAATTTCATACATGGATGTTGTATTTAACACAAATAAAGCCCTGAATAAACAAAACAATTTGAGTGGCGGTGACGTGCGGCAAACTGTGATCAATTTAATGCAATTGAAGCGCTTTGACCCTTTTGTATTCAGAAATC
>CAJQZP010000404.1:0-52707 GCA_907164705.1 Parnassius apollo
TTCATTAGTCTTTCTTCTCATTGAGGTCAGTTAATTGAATTTAAGCTCCATACAATTAAGTCGAAGTATGATGAACTATGTGTTTGGTACATTGAAATTATTTTCATACAAAGCAACATCCTCTTTTCAATTTTATAAAACATTGAAGCGACTACAGCTATAAAGGAAACGTTTAGTACCTAACTTGTAATGTCTATAAATATAAATATACTTCTAATAAATGTTGCAAGCGGCGCTAATGGAGTGCTATATTTGGCACAAGGTGGCTATACTTGTATCTTGAACGAAATCCTCGCCTAATGCATAACAAATTCAACTCTTAAATGGAACAAAATTTAATTAAAGTTTAATAAGGCGAGGGCATGTGTTTGTATTTTATTATTATCGTTTTGAATGCCTTTTTGTTTTAGTGAATTTCAATTCAAGGTTGTGCCAAAAATCGGAGTAAGGAAATTGACGATGTCTCATTCTCGTTCCTCGGAAAGAACGCAAAGCCGTTGGTCTTGCGCACTAATCTCTCTCCGATTGTGTCGGATGGCAGTCTCACTGGTTTATGAGAGTGAAAAAAGTGTAACATAGAATAGAGAGTACATTTATGCTTGCACCCAATGTATCACCAATAACCAAAAGCCTTTATTCGCTTCACTCGTCGTCGCACCTATATAAATACGAGTTAGTCCTTAATTGGTCATTAAAAGATTTTATTTTCTGTTCATTTATAAAAAAATATGTTTTATTCGTTCAGTATAACACATTAGTTGTTTATATAAACATATTTATTTGATCAAAATAAAGTTATACTAACATTTTTTTTCTCATATCACTAATACGCAGTGAGCGGTATTTAAAAAAATACGCAAAATGTATTGAGAACAAATAACGCGCACCAACTTTTCTATAGTTAGCATAGCGTGCTTAGACATATTAAATATTATGATTTATGATTGAATATCGTTTGGACAGTTAATATTGAGTGTATAGTAAAATAGCAACCAGAAAGAGACATCAATTATTAAAGCAAAGATATATTTAATATAAAATATAATCTATTTTCATTGCCGTTTCTTTATTTGTTAAAAAAGTATATATGCATAGGACTTCCAAGTCGGCAAGCCAGGTAATTCTAAGAAACATTGTCGTATTTATTTTATTTACAAAAATATCGTTGTAATTGTCCTAAATAAATTTCAATAGATTAATAAAAAATCAGTAAAAATTAAAGCATAAATTTAAATGCTTTGCAATTTTACTTATTTATTTATTGTTTTTTTAATTTATTTTATGTACACACATTAAGGTACAGAAGCAGTCTTATAGTAATTACGTACAAAGGTTCTACTTATTCCAAATTCGCTGAAATATCTTCCAGTAGACCCATAAAGGAAATTATATTTAAATTGCTTTTAAGTTTTTAAGGAAATAGCAAATTATTGTACTCGTTTGTAGATTCGAGAATCTCAACTCCAATTAGTAGATTACAATTTGATAACTTGAACGAAACAGTTATAATCGTCGACACTATTACAGTATGTACTCATTATTTCATGATAAAACGATTTTAAGAGACCGCTTCACGCTCCCCTCTCGGCGATGATTGATTACGCAAACGGTCCTCTACAGATATTTTAATTGTTCTTTAATACAATTTGGCAGTTATTATTCGTGAAAAAAAAATTGACAAGCTAACATTTAATAACAAACATTTATTTTGGAAAATAACAATTAAAAAAGTTGCGGTTGTGACCGAACTCGGGTTGCTTGTGGTAAAATTGTTAAATATTGTTTTTCTTATCTGCGGTTTAAGCGACAAGAGTATGACTATTTCTAAAAAAAACATAAACATTAAAGAAGAAACTTTAATTTTTTTAGGTTTAGGATGGTAGCACCCAGCCACCTTTTGCAATTAGCATGTTTCTTTAATTTCCATAGCATTACGAATCCTCCTTGGTGGGAATCCGTGCTCTTTTGCGAGGATTTGTGATGGATTTTATCGCCTATATTGATTTATTTTATATTCCCGACGTTCAAAACACTTTACAGTACCCATTATCATGGGAGAGACTAAGGTGTTCGATGTTTGAATACCGGCGTAAAATAGCAACTTAATACTGCTGTTTCGTATGGTGAGTGTAGAGAACCGGAGATCCGTTTTACTGGGATCGAGGCATGCAATCTTAGTCCTCAGGGGTGACAACGCATCTGCATTTTGATTCTTAATCGAATGTAGATGTCTATGGGCCACAGCATCCACATACCATTGGGTGGACTCTGTGCTCGTTTGTCACTCTTATCCTATAAAAAAATGTCCCAATACTTACTTTTGGTCCAATCTATGCAGTATGAACTTACAGTGTCTTGAAGTATTGCAGTTGTACGCTTGGGTTAGGTTTTAATTTATCTTATCGTTTTAATTTATCTTCTCCATTGAAATTAGAATGTTTTTTTGATTTCAATAAATCGAGAATATAAAATAAGTTAATATACGCGATTAAGTCCGTAAAAAATAGTTTAATTAAAATGTTAATAAAAATATAGCCACCTTGTGCCAAATATAGCACTCCATTAGCGCCGCTTGCAAGATTCGCTACGACTTCGTTGACATTACAAGTTAGGTACTAAACGTTCCCTTTAAAGCTGTGGTCGCTTCAATATTTTATAAAATTGAAAAGAGGATGTTGCTTTGTATGAAAATAATTTCAATGTACCAAACACATAGTTCATCATACTTCGACTTAATTGTATGGAGCTTAAATTCAATTAACCGACCTCAATGAGAAGAAAGACTAATGAAGCTATTTCATAGCTGTGTTCTAACATTCCGTAAATACCATTTTTCTAATTTTATGATTATCTCCGAGAATTCAAATGCGTGATACTGTGAGATCGGCTGTCAAAACCCAGTAAGTTATATTACAAAATTAATATAAAACAACTATCATTTTCTCTTTTAATTATCATTTATGATTTTGAAACATTTGTAATTCTCTACCAAAAGATGAAAACATCTGCAATTAGTCGTTAATATAAGCATAAATTTTAATATCTGAAATTCTTTAATAAAGGAATAATTCAAACTTAGCAAGGAGTACCTCGATTTATATCTCATTGCTCTCAAGTAATCACATGCTGTTACTTGGTTTTGAAATGGGGCAGCCGAGATATAAGATCGTTAGAGTTACAATTGCAATTAAAAATGTGCATTCCTAAAGCAGCTCTAAAATTCTCAACATGGGAGCAACCTAAGAAGGCCTTAGAAGAACCTAAGAACCCAACAATATTCAGTTGTTCCTTGTAGATATATCGTTTGAGATAAATAGCTTAATATAAAATATGAAAATAGCATGTCTATTCCTCTTATTATAGGATATACATTATATGTAGTGAGTTGCATATAGATAGATTTTTATTGGTGACTAGCCTATTGGTGCCCCGGCTTCGCTCGGGTGATATCTGAACGCCACCTACTGGGTCAAACTATGCCTATAACCTTCGCGGAAGTGCAAGCAATACGTTTACAAAGTTTTACCGCAATCTGATGAACGGTTTCGCCTAGCATAAAATACGAACAGACAAATATTAATTTTTATATAAGGTCGGTGTACCATGGAGAGCCACTCTAACAAATAAACAGTTATCATTCGTTTATTTACTGGATAAATGAAACTAACAAATATTTAAGTAAAACTTTGTTTTATTACATATAACATATAAACCACTTTTTTTAAATTGCAGATTTAATCAATATTGATTGAACTTAAGTTTCATTGAACTCTTCCAAATGGCCTTGCTAGTAACAAGGCTCCTTAGAAGGCCATTATAATAAATCAGTCATTTAACACTAAAGTTTAATAAATAGCGATTAAATCTACAATAAAAAGAAGTGGTTTATATGTTACGTAATAAAACAAAGTATTACTTAAATATTTGTTAGTTTCATTTATCCAGTAAATAAACGAATAATAACTGTTTATTTGTGGAATGGCCTTCCATGGTACACCCACCTTAACGTCGTCGATTCCCGAAATCAATGAAACGAGAGACCGTACTGCCAAAACAGTAGCGCGAGCGACTCGCCGCCGCGTCTGTAATTTTCAGTTCGATGGGTGTTTATGTAAGTAGAAGGAATTTGTCATCAAATTGGCCTTCGAAGGAGCATGGCCTTCCATGGTCCACCCACCTTGTAAGATATAATATAGTCGATATAGGATGGCTTTAGCTACATGTTCACGATATAATACGCCTGACCCGACCTAATCTAATCTACATTAGGTGACGCTTGTGTAATTTACTAGCACCCTTTTTTTTGCAGATGGAAAATCATCTAATAACGCCTTTCGCTCTGGGTGGAGCGTAAGGGAGTGTTAGACTTTTACTGACTAAAAACCATCCGTGTTCCTTCAGTGCCCTTACGTTCCGGAGCCGCGGTATCTCTTTCGAACAGCCCGCAGCCCCGGCAGCCGTCGGCCCTTGCGGGCCCCTTCACGCTGCTGACAGCTCTTGGAGGTTTTTTTTCAGGGGGGGGGGGGGGCAACTGCAGCCCCGCCCGAGGGCTGGCTGGACGGACCCGGCCTGGATGCGGCAGCCGTGGCCGCCGCGTACGAGACCGTTGCCGGCCTCGCCGCCGTCTTGTTTGCCCCTAGGGGGGGGGGGGCGCAGGCCGATGCCCTCCAGCACGGAGAACCGGTGCTGGAAGGCAGCCAGCTCCTGCCGGACCAGGTTCAGAACCTGGTTCTCCACTGGCACGGGCTGGCTTGGGCGCTGCGTCTCGGGCGCCGCGCGAGAGGCAGGCTCACGTAGACTGGCCAGGTCTGCACGAAGCTTCTCGTTCTCCTTCTGGAGAGTCTCCATGGCGGACGTCAGGCGGGCCACGTCCGCCCGCAGCTTCGCCACCTCGTCCGCATTAGGCCCGGCCCCAACAAATTTGGCCTCCGCAGCCGCCATGATGGAGGCGGAAGCCCCGGGAATGGCCTTGAACTTCGAGGAGGTCTTTTGCTTGTAGGCCACGACCTTGATCGCGGCCTCCACCTCCTTTACGAATCTGGCCTTACGCTCCACCTCGGAGCCGCCAGTCGCACTCGTCTCTTCGCCTGATACCCGAGCCGTATCGCCCGGGTGGCGCCCCTCCTCGGCAAGCTTTATCACTCGTTCGGCCCTCTGATTGGCAGAGAGCCCCCTCCCCTTGCCTCTCAGCCCGCCCCGCCTGTTGGTGGGGATTTTCCGGGCCGAAACCTCCTCTTCACCGGATGACGGCCCCTGGTCGCCAGTCCGCCTGGACCGCTTGCGGAAGAACTTACTGGTCTCCGCGGTCCCAGGCCCCACGCGTCGGGAGCTCTCTGAGCCTCCCACGCTGCTCAATGCGGCGTCGGACTCTGTCCCCGCATCGTTCCTCCTCTCCTCTATGTTGCCGTTGCCGGCGGTTTTGGTTTTTTGTTTTGGTTTTTTTCCATTTTGTATCCACGAGTATGGGGGAATTAAAGGTCCACCTTGGCAGAGACCCCTGTACCAAGGTAAGCAGATTTAGAGGATTTAATACTCGCCAGGGGGTCTGCAGGTACCCTGGCGAGGAGCGCACTAGCGGCTGATTTGTTCATAGAACCCCGTCAGCCATCCATCCCCTCGCGGTGCGTCGCCGCTTGGGATTCGGAGTAACTTTTTATAGAGGTCCGGGCGATTAAGCCAAGACCCTCGATCCCTATCAAAGCCGCGAGACATGATCCACGACACTTCGATACTGGGATTACGAGACCGGCGGGTTGTTTGACAGCAAAGGATGAATCCTTCACTGTCTGCCCGGCGGCAAGGCACACCGAGCCCGCCCTCACTCCTCTGCTATGCCCTCTGCTGATCAGAGGGTCACGCAGAGTAACGCACTGTTGGTCCGGGACGGACCCCACCCATGTCAGAATAATTAGCCGCGGCAGTAACATTCCCCAAGGAATAAGAATTTCTTCTCATTTTTCGAGGAAGATTACCGCCGCGCCCAGGGTGCACCGGCCCAGTAGCTGCTCTTCCCTCCAGACATATCGAGAGGGACCCGCAACTACCAGGCACACGTGGAGGACTTCTGACTTTGCACCCCAATTTACTAGCAACCTAAACTCTAGATTTTGATATCAATGAAAATAGCCTACAGACATAAAAATGATCTGTACACCATTCACACTACGTGGATTATTTGTGCCAAGTTTAATCAAGATTAGACAATAAGTTTCAGAGAAATAGAAAATTGAATCAAGTTCGATATTAGAGGACTCTATCCACTTCCCTTCACTTAGCTGGTCAATGGAAATTCTAGAGGCATGAAATTTAATATACGCACCGTAAACGCTACTTTTCGTTAAAGCATTGGGTGACAAACGAACAAATAATCCACCCGATGGTTACACATTTATATGCAATTAAGAATCAGAGTGCAGATTCGTTGCCAACCTTGAGGACTAAAATGAAATGGCTCAAATCCATCAAAAAAGGCTTCCGGTACTCTACATTTACCATACAAAACAGCAGTATTAAGCTGCTATTTTACACTGGTATTTGGTGAGAGCATGGTCCTTCTCTAGTCGAGCCGACCCACTTGTGCTACAAATATAGTCGCAAAATGGCTCTAACACGTAAATAATTGAAATTTTGAAAAAATTGAAAATATTTGACGTAGTTCAAACATTGTTAGAGCAGTGGATATAAATGTGTGTCTCCAGTCGAGTGAACCGATTCCTGATGAAACTATAATATAGCTGTGTGTAGAGCCACACCTACATGTGAAAAAATTAACTGTGCTAAATTTAATCGTAATTGGACGATAAGTTAAGGACGAAGAAGATATAAGCCACCAGCCAGCAAGCGCAGTCTACTTCACCTGAGAATGCAGTTCAGAGGCGAAACACGTGTCGTTTATCAACGGTCGTGTGTCTGCCCTAGTGTAGTTGTGTTGGAAGTAGTTGTGCTACGATTTGTGATGACGAGGATAGTGCACGCAATTGAGGGTAGCGGAAGTTACTCTTCAAACTAGGTAAGACACGTTATTTTATTTTATTACGTGTCTTACCTAGTTTGAAGAGTTATTAGTTAACTAATTTTAAACATATTTAATTTCGAGTTGAGTCAACGCAAAAGTTCAACATGGCGAGGTCCTTGTTATCTTAAAACGCTTAACAGGAGGAGGTCTATGTCGAGTACTGAGACCTATACACGGCTTTTTCTGATAAGTTTACTGTTTTACTTTACGTATTTGTATAGATGTAGCTCCCATTGTGTATAAAAGTAAAAGAAAGGTAAAAATCATATTAATACGTAACTTATTATAACAAAATTATGAACAACGTGTCACAAATACGGAATTTATAGACGAAGAACTGTTGACTATTTCGGTGTTTTAAATCTTTATCGTCGTTAATAATATCTTACGTTTTCAATTTTCATATAACTAGTAGACTATTACGGTCTCTTCTATTTTAAACTCGGCTCGGGTTTAAATTAAATAAAATACCCTAATATTCTATATATTATAGGATTCAAATTCCACTTAATGAAAGGCTGAAAGGTTTTCATTATAATATTTTAATAAGTTTGGCAGACAAACGGGCGCACAGTTCACATGACTGTTATCGAATCGAAATAAGAAAAGGAAAGAAAAAGAAGTGCCTTGGTTTACCGTTTGTGAGTATTATTATTGTGAAGTTGTACAATATTCGTAGTAAATACAAAATAATAGGTAACTTAATTCATCTTTTGAAAGAGATAACAGACTTAGTAAATAACTAGCGTTCCACCCCGGCTTTGCACGGGTGATGTCAAACTGAGTTCCAACTGAGTTTTTAAACCATCCAGGGACCTGCTCAAATACTCACAAAAATTTCATCAAACCTATTTTAAAAACAGCAAAAAAAACTACAACAAAAATTCATCAAAATTGGTCGAGCCATTTTCGAGTTTTTTCGAGGCTAACGGATAGCACTTGATTTTATATATAAAGTTTTAGCAATTACCCTGATTAAAGTAGAATTTAAATTTCGTATATTATGTTGTTACATAGCAGTGTTTTCAATATTTCTATCAGACATTTTGTTTGTGATATGAACAGATAAAATAATTGGTCGTGGTTGCAAAAGTTTAAAATTGTGTGGAACGGATAGTCCCTATAAATGAATTTCATATGTTATTTTTAGAAGTAAGTTCATTCTGATTGTAATCACAAGATAAACAAATTATGATTAATAGAGGTGCCACTTTACCACCACAACAACCTATCACTCACATCAGGCCTCTTCTTTCACTGTAAGAAGCACAGCATTTAGCTGCTATTTTACCTGATATTCTGTAAGAGCGTAGTTCTTCTCCAGCCGAGTCGACCCATTCGTGTTACAACCATAATATATCTGAGCGTGCTTCTACCACGTATAACAGCCAGGAAAAATTATAAATTTATATATAATCAAAGGCACTGCATAGCACAACGTTAGTACATTTATTTGACATAAATTGCAGTTTTCCGTGGAATGCAGAGCATCATACCATGTCAAACAGTAACGGTTGTAAATTTGACGTAAGTGGGTACTGCATTTCGTTTGTCAATTTATTGTTGCAAAATAGTTTTGTTCCTTTTCCAGTGCGATAAAATTGTTATACATTCAAAAGTATCGTGTTCATCGTTCACATAATAAAAACTAACCATTATTTAAATAAAGTGTCAAAGCTTCCAAACTTCGTCTTCTTTTTCGAAAATCATTTGCAGTTAAAAGTTCAAGAGAGAACTTGAAGCATTTAAAGTCATGACTTCTGTGACAAATTTTATGAGAAGACTGTTCAGTTTTAGTAGTATTAAAACAGACCGAAATTTGTTTTTTTGATTTTAAGTTATTTTTGTTTAACTCTCAGTAATTATAATTTTCATGAGTCGTATACTTTTTGTTACATTGTTTATAAAAAAACGCTTTCCAGTTCAAGCTTGCTACTTTAGAACCTTTCTTTCCATTGGAGTTCAATTCCTCGAGCTATATGGTCAGCCTATTGTCAATTCAGTTGACTGATCCACCGGGCTATGCTATAAACTCTTGTTATTATGTGGATATTCTCGCTACAGATTTTATCCTGCAAAGAAATTCCGTGCATAGTCCTTTCAATCGCATGATGAATGACCTTGAGCGTTCTCAAGGGAAGAACCGAAAGAACCATGTGTTAGCTTCGTAAGTTGATGGTCATACACTTTCGTTTTAAGATTCTGAAGAAATACAGACTAGGATATATGTTTTCCGAGAATAGTTTTCCAAACGAAGACTAGCCTAGTTGAAAACTTTGATCTCTTGGTCGACGTTGAAAACCAGTTGCTGTTATGTGGATAATATGGGCTGTATATAGGTCAGGATCAAAATACATTAAGGACTGAGATGAAATACCCTATTTATACCAGATAAAAAGGTCTACGGTTCTCGTAACCACCATACAAAATACAAGAGCACTATACCATTATTTTATTAGTATTCTTTCAGATGTTGTAGTTTCACGGTTTTTTATAATATAAGAAAAATTTATTTAAAATTTTAATGTATTGTTTCGTGCGGGGTGAATAAAAATGCCGATTAGGATGAGAAATGGATGTATTTTTTCACATGCACACCACGTTTATAAATATGATGTTGTTGTTGATGTTGAATCATTCAAAGGTGGGAAATTTACTGAGATATTTTATTTTTGTTATATAAAGCCGCATGAAAATTAGACAGTAATTAACACATTAACATGTTATGAAATTGATCTATCAATAAATACTACTAATTGGGTACGTATTATTTTCACTTCGACAGTTTTTAATTTATTTATTTATTTAGTTCAAATACTTTGTTGTTATTTTTTTAGTAACGAAATTTTACTTCAAATTAGTAGCATTTATTGATAAATTTATTTTATAATATGTTAATCCAAAATAAAAATAAAAAAACTGTAAAATATCAGTACCATAGGCTTCTATCCGTTTACTAGTTGCACCTTACTTTTTTTCCAGATGGTAAAAAAATCACCTAGTATAATATACGGGGTGGTCGGGTGCTTGACTACTAAAGTACTTTTTTACGGTGTATATTCCTATATTAGGGACTTATAATACTAAGGTTTATGATACAAAAACATTGATATAGTAGGTCTCTTAGGTGGGCATTATAATAGCAGAGTTGTGGCTTGAAGTCCCATGTATAAAAGACTTATAATAATAAGGTATATGAAATAAAGCAGATATGTGTAAAGTCTAAAATATGTAAAAGCATTACATTGATAGAAATGGGACTTGAAAAGGATCATTATAATAAACTATAGACTGCTTCACAGTTTCCGAGACGGAGGTAAACTTGGACTCGCTAACCGATATTGCCCTAGGCCAGTGATGGCGATCCAACGGCACGCGTGCATCAACAGCACGCGACACAATATTTTGGGCACGTCACCGACAAAAAGTTCACTATGATGTATTAAGCCGGTTATACATGTTGGCCGAGCGAAGGTTAATACCTACGTAGAGACACCCCATTTGTCTAGCGTCGCCATTGATGGTCGTCGCTCAAATGCCGAGCTGGCTGAATGAAGGCGAGCGGCAACGTGTATACAGTTTGTTTGGTGTGCCTTGCCATCAATGGGGATCACCCACTTTTTGACTCATTTTCAAATTATAATATAAAGCTTATACATATATGTTATTTATCTCTGTTACTGTGATATAATCGACTTTTGTTTCTAATGTTTATTCAAAGACATTTTATTAAGCCTTTATTTTACTTTATACTTATTAATGCATTTTAATTATTCAAAATATTATATCTATGATATTTTTAAATGACTTTATATAGAAATTAATAATTATTTATTAAAAGAATAGGTGTCGTAACAATTTGTCTGTCTCGTTAGTCTAGTGATCGTTAAAGTAACTGCTAATACCGGATTGGGTCAAAATCAGTTATTGGGGTTTTATGTCAAGAAGTTCTCAATACCAAACCGGAGTCAGGGAGTTGGCGGCGTTTTGCCCGCGTGTCTCGGCAAGCATGTAAAGCAGTTTGTCTGACGCCTGATCTCTCTCCGGTAGTCTCGGATGTCATCCTACCGGACTATGAAAGGAGGGAATAGATTGCACTTGTGCTTATGCATGCACTCGGGCACTATAATGCTGTTGCACGCAGATTGCGGTCTCTGTTGGGACTGGCCGTCATGACCGAAACTCAGTCTGGAGAATATTAATAAGATAGGAAAAACCAATTTTGAAATATTTGTCCCTCTGTCCGCCTGGGATGGTTATCCGACATGACCGGAGAGAAAACAGCGTAAGACTAACGGTTTTACATGCTTTCTGAGGCACGGTGATGAGGCGGGTGAAACATCGTGAACTTTCTGACTCCGGGCTGCTACTGAGAATTTCTAGACAGAAAAACACAATAAGTGATTTTGGTTCGACCAGGGATTCAAACCCAGGGCCTCTTAACCAGTAACCGCGTTAACGACCACTAGAACAACGAGGCTGTTTACATCTTAATAGCATGAAAATAACCCCCCGAGATTAATAGAAGGCAGTTATTTTGATATTACAGATAGACTATTTAAATTAATATGTATATGTCACAGGCTTATGACAAAACTTGGTTTTTGATCAAAAATCTAGACTTTTGATCAAGAACCGGAAGAGGACAAAATTACTACCTACTTTGTGTTGTCATAAACCTAAGATTTCCAGTTTTTTGGTCATAAACCTAGACTGATTTTGATGGATATCGGTTACTATTTCTTTAAATAAATAAAACAATAAGATAAGAAAAACTAACTTAACTAGAGCTTAATTTTTATGATAAAATCACGTTGTAATTTTTTCTTCTTACGTTTCTTGACCAAAAGCCAAGATTTGCCAAGATTAATTTTACTATAAATCTGCGACATATATAATATAGATATTATGTGCTACGTTGCATTTATAAACCTATCGAAGCAAATAAAAGTCACAACGCTTATTCAATACGTGTGATGCCGCAAGTTTTATTCAACAAGCTTTTTAGTACTCAAAGATGTAGTTTTTGAGTACTAAAAAGCGCGCGCACACACGAGCGCAAAGTTAGTCTTATGTGAGGTCACGAACCGGCCAAATCCCGAGAATATATACAGGGAGTGCTTCCAACTTGTGATATCTGATCGAATGAAGAGCCGTGTTTATATTCGAAGCGCATGCATGTCACTTGAATGAATACTACGTAATTATTTTTAAAAGTTTTAATTTAAGTTTTATTTATTTACTCATTATTCACAGACACAGTGAACATACGCCTCCTCCATAGATTATTTCTCTTATATTTTTATAACGCTTGGCAGACTGGTTGGTGTACTGGATTGGTGTGGGTTGGGTTGGCCACGGTGTCGACGCTTAAACAAAGTATAACACTACATAATATGATTTATTATACATATAACATGTTTAGGACGCGCAAACTCTTAAGGCAATCACTAACACTTGTGTTTTATAGAACTCTTATGTATAGATATAGGAGGTTGACTTAAATATAGTTACGTAGGTAACGTAGGCTTTGTAACAATGAATAGAAGTTAAAATACATTTAGTCGACAACTTCGATTCAAATCCGCATACTTACATATCTTTTTGTTATACGCAACATAATATCGCTAAGGTTTGTGTTGAATTTTTTTTTTCATATTAGATATTCCCCGCGACGAATGTATTACATGGTTAATTGATAGAATCAGGCGTTACTTTGCGGAAATCCATTATAATAAAAAATAAAAATATAAATTTCTTTGCAACCTTCCGGTAAATAAATAAAATGATGTGTCTTACCTGGATTGAAGAGCACCTCCCGCCCTCCCTCAATTGCATGCACTAACTCCGTCACCACTAGTCCCAGCACCACTACTCCCAACACCACTATTCCATGTAAGACACACCATCAACGATAATACAATGTGTATGTGTGTGTCTTACCTGGAATAGTTAGTGCATGCAATTGAGGGAGGGCGGGAGGTGCTCTTCAATCCAGGTAAGACACATCATTGTATTTATTTAGCGGAAGGTTGCGAAGAAATTTATATTTTTATTTTTATTGTATTACATGGGTTTTTTTGCGCGTGACCCTAATTCTTTTATTAAAATAAAAGTAGATCGAGTTTCTCCGTACAACATCAGCTATCTGCACGTGAAAGTCCCGTCAAAATCGGTCCAGCCATTTTGAAGATTAGCCGAAACAGGTGACAGACAAAAATTTTAATTTTTTTTGCTTTTTGAGAGTCGTTTGGCAGGTGGTGACGCTCACGGAGGGTTTTTTACGGCCAGTGTGCCTATTATTCGACGTATTGGCTGATGTTTGTGCTTACGCTCTATCAAGTAGCCAAGCCCTCTTTTACTAGTTGTCCAGTTATTTTGCTGTGGACAACGGTCCAGTTTTTTTTAAACCTGGGAGAGCAAATCACTTGCATTGAGTATTCTATATAAATATTTTGAACCCTTCCCAAGCGAGAATCGATTAATTAACAAGGAGTTGACCGATGTGAACTTGATACACGTGGAATAAGGACGATTTAATGTTTTTAATCTGTTTGAGCGAGTTTCTTAGTGAAAGGGGTTCTTCAGACCCCTCAGCCCCCAAGTGGTCGAATTCAACCGCGCACACCCACAGAACTTTAAACCATTAAAACTTATATTTAGAGACTACTTTTCTTTACCGCCCGCTCGGGATTTGCCGGGCGCATGCATGCAACTGCATGAGAATTTTAAGGGGACTGAGGGGTTAAGTAATTTTAAGATACTACCAACAGCTTTCGATTGTTCTAGTCAGTATTCATCCATTGAATAAAACTAAATTTTACGGATTTTATCGCGTTTATTTCACTACTTTTACTTATTTTTAATTCCCGACGTTTCGGGTGCTTTACACAAACACACAGTCCCCCCCCGTGAACATGGTTGCTGTAAAGCACCCGAAACGTCGGGAATGAAAAATAAGTAAAAGTATAATGATTTCTTATATTTACGCGAACACTATACGTGATTAAAACTACTTTTACGGATTTTATCGCGTTTATTTTTACTTTTTATTTACTTTTATTTTTGGCTATGCAGTATTACTAAGACATTGCCTTAAATCTGGCTATCTATTGTCGAAGGAAGAGTTTTAAAAGCAAGTAGATGGTGTTGCGATGGGCTCACCTGTATCTCCCATTGTCGCCGATATATTCATGGAAGACTTTGAGGAGAAAGCCCTCCTTACTGCACCTGTTACACCAAGGATCTACAACCGGTACGTAGACGATACTTTCACAATTTTACCATCAGACAAAGTAACTGCATTTTTAGAACATCTTAATTCCATAAACTCTAAAATTCAATTTACTATGGAGTTAGAGGCAAATAATTCCTTACCTTTCCTAGATGTGTTAGTCATCCGAAATCCTAATAACACCATTGGTCACACTGTGTATAGGAAAAGGACCCATACAAACCGATATTTAAACGGTGAATCTCACCACCATCCTTCACAGTTAGCTACCGTGGGCAAATCTGTGTTACAGAGAGCACGAGGGATCTGTGACAGCAAACACCTGGCCGCCGAGCTTCAGCACGTCAAGCAAGTTCTGCACGACAACAAGCTTCGGGTCCCGCGCCTACGTCACAGTGACCGAGTGAAGCCGGCCACAGTCGAGCGTGTGCCTGCTGTACTACCATATGTCAGAGGTGTCACAGACAAGATTGGCTATATCTTGAAGCGAGCTTCTATTAGAACATTCTACAAGCCGCCGAAGAAGATTAGTCAGTTCCTACCATCCGTCAAGTGTCATATTCCTCTACAAGATGCAGGAGTGTACAAGCTTGATTGTGATTGTGGTCTCTCATATATAGGGCAAACAAAGAGATCAATTAGGACCCGCGTAAAAGAACATATAGCTGATGTGAAGCATCAACGTTCCGGGAAGTCTGCAGTTTGTGATCATATCCTAGACGGACCCAACCATTACATCAGATTTGATAGACCACAAATCCTCGCGAAAGAACACCGATTCCTACCAAGGATGATACGTGAGGCTATTGAAATTAAAAAACATCCTAATTTCAATAGAGAAGGAGGCTGGGTACTACCACCTGCTTTCGTTCTTATAATCAATAAAATTAAAACTAAATCCAAGCATACCACTTCAAGACCTCAAGACAGTCAGTTCATTTTGCATAGATCGGACCATAAACAATAATTAAAAAAGCTGAAGGTACTCCGGGTTTAACAATGACATCGGGACGTCAGTCATCTCAGTCCCCCGTGACCATGGGTGCTGGAAAGCGCCCGAAACGTCGGGAATTAAAAATAAAAGTAAATAAAAAGTAAAAATAAACGCGATTAAATCCGTAAAAGTAGTTTTAATCATATAAGTAAAAGTAGTGAAATAAACGCGATAAAATCCGTAAATTTAGTTTTATTCAATGTGTAGAGTTCGCGTAAATTTAAGAAATCATTATGTGAACCAGTACAGTATTCATCCATCCAAGAGACACCTAAAAGGTCTAAATTACTAAACAAACGCAATCGAAATAATAGTCCTTATTAAGGAGACAACTCCATAAACATAACAAACGGCCTATACTTAACCTTGAGAAAGATCAATAGCGGTTTGTATGGTCTTTTTTCTATACAGTGTGTGTCCTATGGTGTTGTTAGGATTTACGGATGACTATCACATCTAGGAAAGCTAAGGAATTATTTGCCTTTAACTCCATAGTAAATTGAATTTTAGAGTTTATGGAATCAAGATGTTCTAAAAATGCAGTTAATTTGTCTGATTGTAAAATGGTTAAAGTATCGATACGATAATTTTCCACAATTTTAGCATTACCATTTTTAAAATCTTCATTCATTCATCATTTCATTTTAATTTTATCATTTTTGAAATTATAAAAAATCTTAATTTATAATAGAGAAGAAGGCTGGGTACTACCACCTGCTTGGGACCCTGTAATTAATAAAATTAAAAATAAACCCAAGCATACCACTGCAAGACTCACACATCACTATAAGGGGATCACATCATCATCATCTCGATAACTTAAAAATAATCAATAGCCAACTTCATGGAAAAGCCTGATGAACTCTCTTTCCAGAAGCGGCCCCGCAAAAAAATGGATATATCATGCCCCGACGGTTCTACATAAAACGAGATTGACTTAATTGTAATGACTAGACGGCAACTGTTCAGTAATATCTGAGAGATTGCGAGGGTGAAAACTGGTAGCAATAACCAAATGAACCTTAAGGTTGAGTTGGAGTGAGAGAGTTATGACTGTTAGAGAGAAAGTGAAGCTGCAGTCTCCAGCAGATATGACAGCATACAGGAAATTTAAAAGACTGATCTCCAAACACATGTGGCGCGACTTATAGAACTTCAACGCAACTCGTGTTGCACCTCCCGATTAAGCTCATTTACACCTTATACATACTTTTCGGCAAATTTTAGATACATGTAACCAAAGAGTACAGTCTGTCATTTTATCCCTCGCTTTTTTATTCTACCGAAATTTTGTTGGTGCTTCAGTCTTAGTTAAGTGGTTAATCGTGGGTATGTCGAAGTGCTGAAATGTTTGAACAGTACGGCTACGATGGCTATTTATGTACAGAACTAGAATACGAAACCTGTTCAACTGCAGGGTGCAGGGTGACGTTGTGTCTCCGAAATTCTTCACCGCTATCTTGGAAAACGTTTCCAAGCTACTGGACTGGAAAAGATATGAACTATGCCCATTGACATAAGAGTCCTACGAAATGTCTTAAGATGAACATGGACAAAACAAAGATCATGTGTAACGTCCAAGTCACACCTATGCTGGTAGTTATTGGGTGCTCTAAATTCAAAAGTTGTTGACAAGTATGTTTACTTAGGACAAATACTCCATCTAGGTAAGTCCAACTTCGACCGAGAGGTTAATCGACATAAATACGTTAAATAAATCGGCTGGGCAGCTTTCGGGAGATTACTACTCATCTGCTCGTCGTCGTCACTTGCTTACCAAGCATGGAATTTATGAGGTATATATGTGTAAGACCTATGATGACCTATGCCAATTAGGTTTGTGGCCGTAGAAGGGAAAAGAGGAGATCTCCCGCCAGGCATGCTGTTCTGCCCGGGGAGTGGCCAACACTCCAAGTGATAGTTCGGAGAAATTCTATATATACTGTCTATGATTCGGAATGTTAATAGCGCGATTTAGGCTTCGGTGTGTTTCGGTGTGCTAGTGGCGCGACGACAGCGCCGCTACAGGTTTTATTGAATAAGAACTTAATCAGGTCACTGCTGAATTTAATTAAGGAATCGAACAAAAGGCTACCGTTGTTGAAAAACAAAAGGGGTTAGTATAAGAAGCGCCAATTAAATGTCATTGTGTCATGGTAAATAATAACAGCTCCGGTTTTCTTTAATACTAAAACGGGCTTTACAAAAATATTATAGTTAAACAGAATAAAAGAAACAACTTTTTCAGCAAAAGATAACCTCCACCAATATATTATAATAGAAAATATAAAAAGGTAAATAAAATTTTATAATAATTGCAGTAATTAAGATCTATATAATATCAAGGTGGTAGGAATCCATTTCCGTCTGGAGATCCGTTTGCTAGAGTGAGAGGGTGGTACCGTTTCACCTATTTCTGCTGCAAAACAACAATGCTTGCACTTTGAAATAATACTAGTTTTTACGAAATTTATCGCGTATATTTAACTTTTTAAATACCCGACGTTTCGAGCGCCTTACAGCACCCATGATCACGGAGGGGACATAGATGTTCAACGTCCAGATGTCATAGTTAACCGCGGTTACCATAGATCAAAATTTAACTTTTGTTCCGATCTACACAGTAACTTATAGTATCTTGAACATTTGTGTACTGTGTGTTGTGTGTGTGTAGTTGTTCATTCACTCATTATCATCATTACAAGCCCTTCAAGTCCACTGCTGAACATGGGCTTCCTCCAACGAACAATATGGGACAGTAACTTCCTTTTATTAAGTAGGCATTCACTAAGAAGGATTATTGGAAAATTTAATTCCTTAGATAGAAAAATAAGCTGTAATAATCTTTTTTTACGGGTTTCGTATTTGTGTAGAGAAAAATTATTAAATGATTTTTATGACTTTAAGCTTAGTACGAATACTTATGGATAAAAATAATGCAATTAGTTTTTTTTTTCATTTTCTTAATATCTCACCGTATAGTGTTCAAACCAAGATACATGGTTTGGTCGGAAAAAAAAAATGGTTTTTAATTGCAGTGTGGTAGGGAAAACAAATTTTAAGCCCAATCACACCTATTATTTAAATGTCAAACATTTTTCCTAGTTTGAGTTTTATTATTCATCAGTTTGCAGGATGAGACAAATAATTGGTGTCAATAATCATCATCACTTAGAAAAAAAGCAAAAGTTGATTCTATGCGAACGAAGTCGCAGGCACAAAACGATCCTAGCAAGTGGAAAAAAAACATAGCTAAATCTAATAAACAAAAAGGTTTGCCTTATTTGGGTAAAAAGGGCTATCTCATGCCTGCAAAGAAACCTAAGCCCGTAAAGTGCTACGTAAAGTGCCGGTATCAGTGCCAAAATCATTTTTCTGAGGATGAAAGACGAAAAATGTGTGAAGCCTACTGGAAAATCACAAATTTCAATGCACAAAAACAATTTTTATTTCAAAAAGTGGTGGCCCAGCCTATAAAAACAATGAAAGTTGGTATCCCTGCGAAAAAAAAACCGGACTGCTACCTATTATTATTATTTTCATAAAAATGATAATAAAATACGAGTCTGCAAAGATTTTTTTCTAAAAACTCTAAGCATTTCAAATGGACCGGTAAATGATTCATTGAAATATAGAGATGAGTTGGGTAACTATACAGGGAAGGATGGGCGTGGTTCTCGAGTCCCAGTAAACAAAACCAGCTTAGAGTCTGAACAGAAGATCATTGACCACATAAACTCTTTTCCCCGGCTCGAATCTCACTACTGCAGGAAGAAAAGTAAGCGACAGTACCTGGAGAGCAAACTGACAATCGCTAAAATGTACGAATTAATAAAGAGCAACTAACAACATTAAATGAAGAACCATGTTCTTTTTACGTCTATAAAACAATATTTGGGTCTAAATTCAATTTGTCATTTTTTACCCCAAAAAATACTTATGCATAACATGCACTCGTTATGATAGTGCCGGACGTCCAGAACATTTGAAGGAGGAATATGATGCACATATTGCAAGAAAAAAAGAAGCAAAGCAAGCGAAAGAATCGGACAAACAGCGATCTATTATTGATGACAATTACCTAGACGTAACACGTCTACATGACTGCACATGCAGTCTACTTTGCATATACCAGTCAGTGGTATTGGTATTTTATATTACACCAGAAAATTAAACGTACAAAATTATACAATTCACACGTCGAAACCACCTCATGAAGCATTTTGTATAACTTGGAATGAGATTAATGGTAAAAAGGGGCAGTGTGGAAATTGCCAGTGCAATTAACTGGTGGATTAGTCAGATACCAACCAATATTAAAAAAATTACCATGTATAGCGACACGTGCGCTGGGCAAAATAGAAACCAATTTATCACGGCATTTTTGGTTCATTTGATTCAAAGGATGGATGGGCAGCTGGAAGTTATTGAGCAAAAATATTTAGAGAGTGGTCACACTCATATGGAAGTGGACTCCATGCATAGTGCAATAGAAAGACAGCAAAGACATACGCCTGTTTATTCCATGATTGACTGGAAGTCGATCATGGAACGTGCTCACTCTAAAAGAAACAGGGATTCAGCACCACCTTATACAGTTAAAGAATTAAAATACACGGAAATGGTTGATGTAAGAGCTCTTAATGAAAAAAATAGCAAAAAAATACAAGCAGAGATAAAGAAAGCAATAAAATTACATGGCTGAAAATTAAGTGTCTTCGTTTCGAGAGAAAATGCTCGGGTCTTGTTAACTTTAGATATCAACATGATGGACCCTACCTAGAATTTAATATTTTAGAATGTTCGACAAAATCTACATTTATTACTAGAAAGAGTAGGAAACTAGAAGAACAAACGGATGGACAAGGGACAGAAGAACTGATGCAAGTATTGAAAAATTATAAAATGCCACCAGCTTACTCCTCGCCGCTGCCTATTTCAGAGGCAAAAAAAGAAAGACCTCAATAATTTATGTGCAAAGGGGATAATCCCACAAGAGCTCCACTTATGGTATCAGTCTTTACCAACAAGTAAAGACGTAGTAGACAGAATTTTGGAGCCAGACGTCACTGAGGAGGGAGAAGAAGAAGTATTCGACTGAAATCTATTTTTTAATAACTATGTTCTACTAGTTCTATCACTTTTTAGTTTGTGTGCATGAGGTTGTTGCACTTTTTGTTTTTATTTAACACTAATAGTATTTTGTTGATTTCGGTTCATCATCATCATCATCACAGCCCTTCACAAGTCCACTGCTGAACATAGGCCTCCCCCAAGTAATGCCACAAAGCACGGTCCTGAGCCACCTGCATCCATCGACTTCCTGCATATCTTACCAGGTCGTCACTCCATCTAGTGGGGGGTCGCCCTACACTACGCCTACCGGTACGAGGCTGCCACTCGAGAACCTTTCTTCCCCATCGGTTATCGGTTCTTCGAGCTATATGGCCGGCCCATTGCCACTTCAGCTTACTAATCCGTTGGGCTATGTCGGTCAATCTGGTTTTACTGCGGATATCCTCATTTCTGAGTCTATCACGCAGAGAAACTCCGAGCATAGCCCTCTCCATAGCTCGCTGAGCGACCTTGAGCGTCCTCATACGGCCAGCAGTGAAGGACCACGTCTCTGATCCGTAAGTCATCACTGGCAACACGCACTGGTTGTACACTTTAGTTTTCAGAGATTGAGGTATACCTGACGAGAAGATATGTCGTAATTTCCCGAACGCTGCCCAGCCGAGTTGAATCCGTCGATTGACCTCTCGGTCGAAGTTGGACTTACCTAGTCGGAATATTTGTCCCAGGTAAACGTACTCGTCAACAACTTCGAGCATAGTGCTCCCAACAACTACCGGCATAGGTGTGACATGGACATTAAACATAATCTTTGTTTTGTCCATGTTCATCTTAAGACCTATCCGTTGGGAGGCACTATTGAGGTCATTGAGCATAGTGCTTAAGTCCTCCAGCGATTCTGCCATAAGGACTATATCGTCGGCAAATCGAAGGTGAGTGATGTACTCGCCATTGATGTTAATACCGTATCCTTTCCAGTCCAGTAGCTTGAAAACGTCTTCCAAAGCAGCGGTGAAGAGTTTCGGGGATATAACGTCACCCTGTCTTACACCTCTCTGCAGTTGGATAGGTTTCGAGCTCTGGTTCTGTACTCGGATAGCCATCGTAGCCCTACTGTACAAACACTTCAGCACTTCGATATACCGACAGTCAACTTGGCACCGCTGAAGGGACTGCAGCACCGCCCAAATTTCGACGGAATCAAAGGCTTTCTCATAGTCCACATACGCCAGGCAAAGTGGCAAATTGTACTCTTCAGTCTTCTGTACAATCTGCCGCAGGGTATGTATGTGGTCTATGGTACTGAAGCCTTTTCGGAAACCGGCTTGTTCGGGAGGCTGGAAGTCGTCGAGTCTGCGTGCGAGACGATTCGTAATGACTCTCGAAAACAGCACGTAGACGCGGCTCAGAAGGGAAATCGGTCTGTAGTTCTTCAAGAGAGCGTTGTCGCCTTTCTTAAAGAACAAGACCACCGCACTTCTGCTCCACGCCTCTGGAGTAGTGCCACCATGGAGGACGGAATTGAAGAGCTTCTGAAGGACTTCAAGTACCGGTGTTCCACCCGCTTTCAGAAGCTCCGCTGTAATTCCATCCTCGCCTGGGGCCCTGCCGTTTTTAAGGTGCTGGAGAGCCATTCTAATCTCGCTTAGACTGACGTCCGGGATATCATCGGAATAGTGTCGGATAAGACTTGCTCTTGGATCGTTACTCACACTTACGTGTGGCTCCAACGATGATGTGTACAGCTGCCCATAGAACCTCTCAATCTCACTCAAAATCTCAGGTGTCCCGGAAACGATGCTGCCACACTCAGTCTTCAGCCTTGACATGATGCTGTCAAATCTGTTGACGATTGCAGCCTCATCTCCCGTCTAACAGCCATGAGATTAAGAGTGTGATCGGAGAGTTTTTGTGTTCTTCTGCGGCGGGTCTTGCAGAACTTAGCTCCGACCGCATGGACAGTTTCCACGAGCTTGTCATTCATATCGTCCACTGCATTGCAATCTTGTAGGCACTGAAAGCGGTTGTGTAACTCGAGCTGAAAGTTTTCGGGATTTTGGATCAGAGCACGAGGGGGACGGAGCGTTGACTTCATTAGACGAGACCTCTCCAACTTAACGTTTAGGTTCAGTGTGCCTCTAACCATTCGGTGATCGCTGCCAGTTTTCACCCTTGCGATCACTGAGACATCACTGAACAGTTGGCGTCTGGTCGTCATAATGAAGTCAATCTCATTTTTTGTCGAACCGTCGGGGCTCGACCAGGTCCACTTCCTGTGGGGCCGCTTCTGGAAGAAAGAGTTCATCATAAAGAGTCCCTCTTTCTCCATAAAGTCGGCCAGCTGCTGGCCCCTTCGGTTCCGTTGCCCTACTCCAAATTTCCCTAACTTCAGCTCACCGCTTTCTCTTGTGCCTAGTTTTGCGTTGATTTCGGTTGATATTTTCGAATAATTGTTTCAACAAATCCTGATTGAATTTATTACAATAGTTTCATTACTTCATCATGTTATATTTAAGACAAAACTTAACATACAAGCTTCGAATATTCAGTTAAGTAGTATTTACAATACATATTTTGTACACCTAATAGTAAGTTCGATTTTACTTAAGTCTAGTTAATTTTCTACAAAATAATTTAGAACTGAGAGACAAGTCACTAACTACGTTCGAAAATTAACTAATTCGCAACTAAGTCATAGATTTGATAGAAAACAATTAATTAGTTAAATCTTTTTAGCTTTTTCTCAATTATTAGAGATTTTTCACGTGTTTAATCTCTTATAGTATATTATGTATTTTATTTCCTTCAAATTAAAACTAAAAACGTAAAGATATTTAAAGGCAAGCCAATGTTATAACGATTTTTATTTTCAAAAACTTTAACTCTCATTATCTCGAAACACGATTTTTCGACTTAATGACTTTTCGCTCTACGGGGACGATATGTTCTGTTTAGTCGTAATGCGACATTCTTGTAATCAAGTGCTTATTAATTATTATTGATGAAATTGGTCTTAAACGTTTTGTCTAATGGTCTTCGAATAACTTGATTTCATAGTATTTCTCAATACAATTAACTTTTTGATTCAACTTTTTATAAAAAAAATTAATTTT
This sequence comes from Parnassius apollo, assembly GCA_907164705.1. Taxonomy (NCBI): domain Eukaryota; kingdom Metazoa; phylum Arthropoda; class Insecta; order Lepidoptera; family Papilionidae; genus Parnassius; species Parnassius apollo. The sequence goes on from CAJQZP010000404.1 coordinate 23,433, forward strand.
TTTTTGATTGAAATTTTCAAAAACATTCAATTAAATAAAGTTGCCTGTCTGCTCTCATACGACAAAAAATTTAAAACGTTACATTATTTGTATTAAGTTCGTTTTGTAAATAAAATTTATACACTTCTGAAATTATGTGTATAATTGTAAGCTTCTTTAACGGTCTCCAAAAAAAGCATCCCAATCCTAAATTAGACCATAGTTTTAAAAATAAATAAATAAAAGAATAGCTTTCACAATTTACTGTGACTACATCATACGTTTAATAATTTAGAAAAACTTTATTGTCTTTATAATCATTTATTTTTAATGTTGGAGATCTTTTCGGAAATACTAGTTTTTAAATGTTAACAATTGGAAAATACCTAATCTTCACACAGCAAAAAAATAAAGGATGCGTTAAAGGAGACTATCTTTTTTGGCCCTACTGGTAATTTTAACAACCCTTAATGGTATTACATCAAAAAGATACCAATTTATTATTTTAATAGCCTAAAGTTTTTATGAAAATCTTAACGGAATCAAGAAGTCTGAAAAAAAAAGAGTTATTCACGCTAGTGGTTCTGGTAATGTAATATTAAAAATAATTGTAGTAAAGCTGTGCCAAGTCCACAGAAAGTCGACTCGAGTTAACTCGTGTTGAAATTTACGTAACTTGAATTGGACTCGAGTTAGGCAGTTTGAAATGGCTAAACTTAATAGGTTGTTATATATTTTTGATTTTCGTGTTTCATAAAATAGTATCAATCTAACAATTAATTAATTTATTGACATTTAATGATATACCAAGAAATAGTTAGAATTAGTAAGTCGAATTCATCACAAAATTGTAGACAGATCGTGTCAATTGCGTTATATTATAAGGGTAAGGCAATAAAGAGTGCTCCTTGCGCTTACACCCATACACTGTAATCCTGTCCTGCGCTTTTGGCTAGTCTCCGCAGAGACTGGCCATCGTGATCAAAATTCGGTCTATAGGACGTTGTATGCTGTTATAAAACCATAGCTTAGTTTGAGATAAAGAACATAAGATAAAATTTTTTTTGAATATGGAATAAGAGTGACAAACGAGCAAACAGGCCACCTGATCGCAAGTGGATGCTGTGGCCCATAGGCATCTAAATTTATTCTCAATTGAGAATCAAAACGCAGATGCTATGTCACACCTGAGGACTGATATGGAATGCCTCGTTTCCAATCCGGTTCTCTACACCCACCATACGAAATATAACAGGATTAAGCTGCTATTTTACTCTAGTAATATGTGAAAGCGTGGTCTTACCCTATTCGAGTCTACACATTAAGGCTACAACCATAATAGAGCTGCATCGTGACTCTACCACGTAAGAATTATATAACACTCGTATATTTAAAAAAATAACCTCCATTGAATGAAACTTTGCGTGAAGTCACCCTTAACCCCGAATCACATTCGTTCCATTTCTCAAACGTTGTGATGCAATATCACTCAATTTTTCCACACCATAAAAACTAATTCTTTTGAGACAGGATATTCCAGTGTGAATTTAAATCTGGACTGTATTTGGTACTGGTTCTGACTGACGCAGTTCAACTTTGAAAATGCTCACCGTGATACTACAATATTTAAGCCGGTGCTGTATTTCCCTTTGAAATCGTAGTTTATATTTTACTGTATAAATATTAAGTGGATACGGTATTAATGATAGCTGTGTGGTGATAGCGTGAGAAAATCTATAACCCAATTTTGTCGCGTGGGTTACAGAAGAAATTATTTCGGGATCTGCTGAAATATCTTATGCCGGTGTAACTATCTCTTCACGCCAGGCATAAAATAGCTAGACCGGCAACATGATCAGAGTGAAATATGCAAAAAATCCCGTACTGAGGTAGACAATCCGTCTGCCTAGCATTTAAGACAAATTTCAGCAAACGAGGTGATAGGACTCTTTTCTAGGTGTATACCTAGGTAGACACCACCCTATTACCTATGTGCACTGATGTGTTCCGGTCTGAAGTGTACAGAGAACCAGTGAAATAACAGACTGTAAGGCATTATGACATTAGTGATTTATCAACATACTACAGTTGTTCAAGTTTCGTAAATATTTCATAACAGATAACTGTTCCTCCGTGTAGAGGCAGCATAAGAGAATTCAATATCACGTGTCATTCTGTGGGTGCCTCCAGAAGCGCCAGATGAAAATAAAACAGAAAATGGGTAGCAGCATCTTTCAGATAACAGCTCGATATAGTTAACAGAACTGCGATTACCAACCTCGGGTAGATGCGTGGCAACCATGGCAAATATTCCCTCGATTAGGCAACCTATATCAGTGGAATTTGATAGACTGTAATGAAATGCATAAATGACTGGCGGGCAACTGCAAATGTTTTAAATTAAATTACGTCAATTAATTGTCAAGTTCACATTATCAGCAATTTAGATGTTAAAATATTTGTTTTGATTTTTTTATCAGCTCATTAATCCGCGAATCCGCCTTGCCAAGAAAGTCAAAAATTATGCGTTATGTTAAGATTTGTTCATTCTTACAATGCTGGATTTGATGACTGTTACAATAAATATTAATTAATTTATATTTAATTAATTATTAATAAATATATAAATAAATAAGTAAAATATTAACTTGTCTCGTATAAATCTGTAGGTTCGGGTTGGCTTTTCTTGTGGTAGATTCATGATGCAACTAAGTTAGCTATACATAGCTGTAGCACGAAGGTACGGCTCGATCGGGGCAGGCCCACGCTCTTATATTACACGAGCTCAAAAAGCAAATAATTCTGCTGTGTTTTTTATGGTGAGTGTAGAGAAGCGGAGACCCTTTTTACTGGAAACGCGGCATTTCATCTTATCTTCAGGGATGACGACAACGTGTATGCATTTTGACTCTCAATGAATAATATATGCAGACGTCTATGGGACGTAATTTTAAGAAGTATATCTGCTTGCAGTAGCGCAAATTACATTTTATCTTATGGAGTTATTGCTAATAATAATTTTTTTAAAAAATATATAACTTCCCTGCCATACACTTATATTACACAGACACACTTAGGAAAATAATTATTTTTCTTTTAAATAGTTTGCCATAGTGGATCAATGACATGCGGTAGATCACTTATTTTCCTTTAATATTATAAAGACCTATACAATACCTTAGTCAGCGAAATTAACATAAAATTGACATTGTTAGCACCTGCACACACAAGGAAGCGAAAGTTTTATTTTAGTGATAATAAATATTATTTATTTATTTTTATTGCTTAAAGGACTTTAATATTCAAAAAGATAATTTCTATTACAATAAATGTTTTGAGTACAGAGCATAAGCTTTTAAACCTTTTAAATCAGTGGTATCATTCGCGAAACCGGAGATTATTTCTTTTTGAGGTCGGTCATGAGGCTAATGCACGATCCGTCTTAATACTGACCCGTGTAACGCGACTCGTTGACATCCCATCTTTGCTCCTTAGATATGGGAGAGATCCAGTTAGATGTTACAAACTGTATGAATAAAAAATAAATATTGATAAAAATTTAAGCATTCTCAATTAAATAATCCTGAGAGTCCTGTGTTCAGTAGGGACTTTTATAGGCTATAATAGATGGAATGAATGGAAAGCCTTATTCAATCGCACGTGGTCTGAATTGTAGCTGTTTGTTTTGTTGTTTTCGAATTTTTTTTTTACTATAAACTTTCAGGTAAAACCAGTAAAGTAATATTTTGCAAAGTTGGCACACTTTCCTTTTATTGAAAAGTAGATTGCTTTTTCAGTGGTACTACAAAAATGAAGGGTACTGCATATTTCAAATTCAAATTGTATATCCCAATGGTTCTTGGATTTTCGCCAAATGTTGGACCGTTATGGCATATACCTATATATGACAAAGAAAAAGTATAATTCTTTTATGTAAAAGTTAATGAAAATAAAACACATGTAGGAAAACAAAAATAAAAATAATAGTAAATAATAGTAGTACAGGTGAACATGCGGTGAAAGAAAACATCGTGAGAAAACATGCATGTCTGAGAAATAAGAAAAAAAATATTACGAAGACATGTGAAGTTCGCCAACATGCATTGAGGCAGCCCAGCGCACCATTCCTTGCCCTAAAACCCTGTCAGAAATGAGAGGAGACCTGCGCTCAGGAGTGGAGCGTATGTAGGCTGTAACTTTAATAGCAATAGTAGTAGTAGTAGTAGTAGTAGTAATAAAATAATTTTTTATAAAAATACCTCCCAATTTTTTTTTAACAAAACAACGTTAACAAGTTTGTGAAGCTAATTTTTCACTTCCGACATGCAGTTCAGCGACTGACAGCTTTGTACGCAAACATCAACATTTTTGTTATATGTATGTTTTTATTATGACATAATCCGTAATAAGAATAACTAAATAAGACGAGTAACAATCATATCCCAAGAGATCGGTAGGGAGAAGTGCCAGTAGGCCGGCTCTATAGTTCCAAGAGCTGTCAATTGATGAGGAAGAAAGGTCCCGAGTGGCAGCCTCATACTGGTTGCCTAAAACATGAAGTGAACATCTATTAGAACATAAATGGCGCAGTAATCACGTTGTTCAAAAAAATAATTAAACACGAAATTTATTTATGACCTAATATTTCCCCCCTCTCTTTCACTATGTCCTAACATTATTACAACAGATTAAAACTTTTTAGAAAAAAGCAGTAAAGAAAGTCTTTCACAACATACATAGTAGACAATTGAAAGCTTTGTGGTAATAAGAAACGATAATTGAAATAAAAGAATTAGAAAATCATCGATAGATAATTTCACATATGAGTTTATTCCGCATAATTAAATTCAAGTATTTTTGCAAGCGCAGTATATAAAAGTTACTTCTAGATTTGCAGTCTGTGTAGAACGCACCGCATGTTGTCGGGAGTTCTCTAACGCCACCTGCTCCCGAATTAACTTGAAAATTTAATTAACATAGACTGGTGCAATTTTCTAGAAAGGACAGTTATCTCTTTCCTCATTTTAAGAAAGGAACGTGTACATGTACATATAAATGTTTTATTACTTTCTTTATATATTAATGTAAATCTTAATGATAGTATTATAATGTGCTGATGTTTATAAGAAACACCAGCTGACCCGGCAGACGTTGTTCTACTATCTCACTCCAAATTCACTTCAGAAATTTTTCAGAGTAATACATCGACCACAGAGACACCTATAGTAATGTTCACCGGACCGAATTTCAGTCGAGGCAGTCTTATTCTACATAATGAGTTATGACTGCTCTGAGGTGCAGTAGCTGATCAATGACTTTCGGCACTATTGGCCGCAGGTTCGAATCCCGCACGAAACAAGTATTTGTTTAGCCCACAAATAATGGGTAAGTGTCTGGGTGTTTGTGCTTGTGAAATTTATGTATTTAAACTGCCTCCATAACACAGGAAAGTTCCTAGTGTGGGTATAACGTATTTTTTCTATTTTAAGTTTTTTTAAATGTTTGAAATAGAAAAGACAATATTTGGCTGTGAAGCGTTGTAAGAGAATACATATATGTTTTGTCTTGAATACACTAGATCGATTAATGATATTCTATTAAATGGAACAATTTTTTTGTGTTGGTAAATTAATAAAATTGAAATTAATTTATTGTTTTTCAAAAGAGAGATCGATTCAATTTTCTATATTGCATGCTTTTCTCGTCTACCCGCACAAGCCTTTCCTAAGCGTTCCCTTCGTTGTGTTTAGTCAATTAGCATACAAAATTTCATTTACTAGCTTTTGTAATTACTGACTTTGCATATGATGTTCGTTAGTCGAGTCACATTACATTTTAATTATCTTAAAAATCTTAAAATATTATGATAATTTCGAATTCTGAATATAATATTTTTTGAGAACTGAAATTTGCACATATTAGTTTTCAAATTGACGTACGTACGTATGAGTAAGAGTTTTAACCGAGTTCCCAAAACGAGAAGGTTCTATAGTCGATGCGTTTGTTTTTATTAAATATGTTCATCTATTTCTCGAAAACGGCTGACCTTAAAATTCCTAGCAATTAAAGATAAGTCTTCACTTGCGTGGTGCATTCTTACACTTATATTTTTAATTAATATATAAATAACCGGGGCTAGTCGATGCATTCTTGATAGATTCTATCAAGAATGCATTGAATAGATTACCCCTACTGCTGGCGGTTTGTTTTTTATGGTGTATTGCTTCAAAACATTTTGAATTTAGGAGTTACTCAAAAATTGTTTTTAACACGTATGTGTAAATATTAACATTGTTCTAACGTTAAAATGTATAAGAGTAAAATCATGGAGTAAAAATAGTTTTACGGATTTTATCGCGTTTCATTTAAACTTGTTTTCATTAATGACGTTTTGGGTAGTTTACAGCATCCACGGTACTGAAATATGCCCGAAACGCCTGAAATTAAAAAAAAATTAAATAAAACGCGATAAAATTCGTATATTTTTTATTGAATAGGGGTGACAAACAAGCACACAGTTCACCTGATGGTAAGTGGATGCTGTGGCCCAGAGACTGCTACATATATTTTATCATCGATTTAGAATCAAAACGCAGATGCGTCGTCACCCGTGTGGACTGTGGACTAAGATGTAATGCCTCGTTTCCAGTAAAAAACGGTCTCCGGATCTCTACACTCGCCATACAAAACCCAGCAGTATTAAGGTGCTATTTTTCGCTGGTGTTCTGTGAGAGCGTGGTCCTGCCCCGGTCGAGCCGATCCATTCGTGCTACAACTATACTACTAATATAATTGCAGCATGGCTCTACCACGTATAAAATCCTGAATTAAGAATCAAAATGCAGACGCGTTGTCAACCTGAAGACCAGGATATAATGGCTCGTTTCTAGTCAAAACGGTCTCAGGTTCTCAACATTCAGCATACGAAACACACACACGGCTCTACCGTGTATAAAATTCGGTTTATTCCATTTTTAGTATTCACGTTAATATAAAAAATTGTTTAGAGTAAATCATTTAAGGATCAACGGTTACTCCTGTATAATTCTTCTTATACAACAGCCCGCAAAATTCCATTGCTGGACTTGACCCTCTGCCGTTGTAGGGAGGGCTTGCTATCATCGCATGGTTTTCAGGTGGACTGGCGATCGCAGTAACATACCATTGAAGTAATACATATGTAATAATATTGTCCTCCACATCGAATTTTGGTTACGACGCGGCAGTCAGTCTCAACGGAAGCTATCCATCTGCACAGGATAAAATTACAGCGCCCAAGTGTACGCGCAAGCGCAGGTGCACTCTTTATTACCTCACTGTCATAGTCCAATGGGACGGAATTCGATACGACCGGAAAGAGATCAGACGCAGGACCAACGACTACGCGCTTTCCGAGTCACGGGGTGAAACACCGCCATCTTCCTAACTCAAATCTGCTACTTATAATTTCTTGGCAGAAAAACCCAATAACTGATTTTAGCCCCCCGCGTGATTTGAACCCGGAACCTCACGACCAGCTATCGCGTTTACGACTACTAGAGCAATGAAGCAGTCAAAAAAGTATTATGTACTACATAGACATGGTTGTTTGCAACACGCATTAGAGCCCATGGACTTCAAATTAACTTTGTGCTATAAAATTGTATTCTATGCCTATAACCATGCGCCCCGCACTGTCGCACAGATTTTTTCCGCGCTGTCTGCTCTAGTACATAGTACATTTTACTTCAATGGTAATACACGCCTCGCACCATAGCTGCTGCTTCCTGACGCTGGTTTGGATATTTTGCGTCCGACAAAAATGCATAGTACAGAAGGACATACGCCATCTATTAGAAGCAATAATATGGTGTTTCGGGTATTTTCCACAGACGCCACTTACAACGCCTACATACCTGTTTAGTTTTTTTAAGCTACCACACTGGAAATTTCTGTTTCGAAGGCGTCTTAGATGCATAAACTTCATAAGGATTATCAAAAACTATTTATACCCGGCGAGATTTGAACCCGCGGCCCATATTGTAACAGTGAAACATTTTAAATCGGCGGTGGAACTCCTTTTCTACACAGTAGTTTGTCTAGGTAAATCCACCCTTTTATATATTCCATTCGCCAAACAGCAGTGCAATGATGCCTTTCGGACGCAACGGTATAAATAGCCAGCATCAACTCTACGGTATAAAGAGTCATATTGGCCCATAGACATCTATGCCCGGTTAAAAATGAAAACGCCGATGCCTTAGCCCCAGAAACCCCTGAGGATCAAGATGGAATGCCTCATTTCCAGTAAAAACGGTCTCCGGTTTTTAGCATTAACCACACGAAACACAATAGCACTATACTGCTATTTTACTTTAATGTTCTGTGTGAGTATGATCGTTCTCCGATCGGACCGACCCATTCGTGTTACGACTACACTATGGCTGTAGCATGGCTCTACCACATACGATTATGTACTCGTATTTACCAAGAAAAACGCTGCGCATTAAATCTGTAGTAACATAAAGTAAAACATTTTGATATTTTGCTATTCTTCTACCTTTATAATTTTTCTTAATACTTAAAAATAATTATTTTCTCAATACTTAAAAATAAACTCGAAATCTCACACACTAGTGATAGGAGACAGTAAAAACGTAAGGGAACAGCTTTATACCAACACGAAAGTATCGAAATTACGCTCACCAATAACTCACCTGTATAGAGTGATGATATGGATACATCTTTCATGGTTTCATACTTTTGTTGCGAGATGCTTGAAACCTTTAAAACTTTACTGCTAAACAAACAGTACAACATTTATAGAGGTTAGTTAAGATAAAAAGAGAAAGTAACATGAATAAGACTTATATTTAAAGTTAAATAAGAGAAGGAAAGGCCAAAGAGCCTGCTAAGGTGCTATGTTTAGGTGTTAGAGCCACGCAGCAGCTATATTACGTTTGTAGCACGAATGAGTCGGCTTGTCCGGGAAGGAACCACAATCTCACAGAATACTGACGTAAAGTAAAACTCAATGCTTCTGTGTTTCGTATGCTGAATGTTGAGAACCTGAGACCGTTTTGACTAGAAACGAGCCATTATATCCTGGTCTTCAGGTTGACAACGCGTCTGCATTTTGATTCTTAATTCAGGATACATTTTTAGTTCGTTCGTTACTCCAGAGCAATTAGGTTACCTAAAATAAGAAAATCAAGTTCACAGTGCTCAGTTGGGGGCAGACCTTTGTAAAACGGTTGTGTCTTGCTCGTTAATTATATTAAATAAATACCTCACATAGGTTTAAGAATAAAAGTGGATCGATAATTCATAGTCGAGGAAGACGAACTGTGTGATTTAAATGTGACTGAGGAGAATATTAGAAACAACATGTGCATGCTAAAAATACAGTTTAAAAAACTTATTAGGGAACAAAAGCAAATTAATGCATAAAAATCACCCGTGAAAAAGGGCTTGGCTATTCACGAAACAAACATTCTAGTGATACTGATTAAAACTATCTTTTAAAATATAAAATATAATATTATATTTTAAATTTATAAAGTTTTTATTTACTCTACTGTGTAGTAAACCTTTACCGTGCAGTTGCTTTGATGACTCAGTATTTTCTTAGCTCGAACGGACGATAGATGTCTATGGGTCACAGCATCCACTTACCATCAGGTGGAAATTTGCCCTTTTGTGACTCTTATTCTATAAGAAAAAAAAAACTTGATTTATTCTGCGCGCCATCGAAAAATTGTACACTTATTTTTTGGAAAAATTCGACAAGAATTTTATCACACAATTTTAAAGCGCAGTATGTCAGCCATGTTCGAAAAAAAAGGGCGGCCAAAGAGATTTAAATATATATTTACTACTACTTAAATGTCTTTGAGGGCAGCGCACCGACAGGAAGAGTGTTCCGCACCGGCAGTGTGTGTATTTACGCGAACCTCACTTCAAAAATAATTAAATTTAAGTGCTTGTTATTTTGCATACCTAACGAGGATCCCCCCGAATACTTTTTTAAAAATAAGGGTACAAACGACGGAATATATATATATATATATATATATATATACCTTTGTTAACCTAAATTGTGAGAGTAAATGAATATATTATTGCTATATTACAGTCTATAAAAGTCCACTGTTGAATATAGGCCTCCCCCATAGATTGCCCCATAGTGGGAACATTCCCATAGTTGGCACGCTTGGCAGGCGGGTTGGCAACCACAGTTTGTAACGTTTTGAGTTGTTATAAAGAAGACGCGGTTACCCATAATGTGTTACAATTTCTCTACGTAGTGTCTTACGACACCTACGGAATATGAGGAAGTGGCAGAGTACTTACATCACCACGTTACAAAAACATTTTGTTGTTATATTGGAATATAAAGATAAACATTGCTTACAACTCTAATTACAACTCCTTGTAAAGCTACTAACTACGGTACTTGGGAAAAGTAAGTAATTTATATAAACACTTCACCTTACCGTCCTTATTATATTTAAATAAAAGAGATATATTCCAATACAATAAATAATTTGAATTAATTATTTGATTGTAATTATTTATTTTGTTTGCAAATTATAAACTTTAAGCTAAGCAAAGCCATATCCAATATGGCACTAATCGATTGTATACTCGTAGTGCATTATGTTGTAATAATAACAAAAAACTAAAGACATGAGTTTGTTACTCGACTTTTTAAGTTGAATATAGAAATAATTTTGTGATTACGTCTCTTTATTTTTGAATTTTCACAGACTTTTTCAATTTGTGTTTGTTTGATATCATTTTAAAAGGTTTTTCAATTATCACGACTTAAATATTTATCTATAACTTTGACCAATTATCTTAGGTAAATGTATTCATTTTAAATAACACTGTCAGGCTATTAAAATTCTAGTTCACTTCAAAACCTCACTCAATAAATATTGGCTATTCTGTGAACTCGTTATAGATTCTGTCAATGGATCTAGTGATTTTATTTGACGGCGCCAGGTTCCCGCAGGATATTTTTGTTCCTTTTGGCATCAATCCTCTTCTGCTATTTTATTTTTGTCAACTTTTTTGGCTATAAACGAAAGTAAATGGTACAGTTCCTCTGCACAATAATGAATGTACGATTCTTAAAATAAAATTATTATTATTTTAGAATAGAATAGAGCGGGACATAATACTTCTTATTTAATATAGTAATTACAAGTACTCCTATTGATGATTTTTCTTTTTTACTTTTATCACTTTTATAAGTAAAGAAAACTCAGTCTGGGAAGAACAAGAAAAAACCGAAAGGGACTGTTTTTAAAATTAAAATTGTACAATATGATCACTTTCAAAAATAATACAGGTACAAACTACTTTAAAATTTTCTTGAAACCGCTTAAAAGCTATCATCTCATTCGCCGGGTTTATTAACAACCTTGTACGTATGTATTTATTAATATTATAACAACACTTTTTATACAGTTTTTAGTTAAGGTATTTGAACTTTGAATAAAATCTTTGTACATTTTCTGGGACTCTGTGATAGCGTTTGCTCCATGAGTGAATTACTGACTCTCTGGAGTTGAGAAACTACACAGTATCACTAGCTTGTATTTGTTCCTGGTCGTGGTGTTTTCAGAGTGTTCTTATATCACATTGTTGTTAAAACTACTTTCGTTTTTGTGAACATACGTTCGATTTTTGTAAATATTTTATAATACTTAGATAGTTTGTACAAAAGTGGAAAATAAAACAGCATTCATAAACTAAAAATATAAACATTAAATAGAGAGAAAATAGTTTATACCAATTGTCAAAACATGCAATTTTACAAATTTTTCGAATGAAAAAAGTATTTAAAATAAATGTACTCCTTTGATTCGTTTGGTTGTATTTGCAAACATATGCATTCTGATAAACAAGCAATCAGTCGACGTCTCGCGGCGTGGCTCCACCACGCAAAATCTGCTCACCAATCTTTAAATTTCATCACCAAACCTCTCGTTTTTGCTCATACTGATCACTCCGGGCAAACCGCGACCTGACTGAACTATCCTATGAAATGCAAATAACTGTTTGGTACATTTTCCGCCATTAATTGGCTAACTGGGGAAGTGATAATTTATTGCCGTACACATATTAATAAAATGTCTCTGGGTAATCTATCATCACGTTCATGTGGGTCATCACGTGATGTGTCAATCTACTGATAAGTGACAGATTGGCAACACAAGGTTTGAAATGTGATTAATCGATGATTTTATGTGTTGTGTACTAGAAAATATAATATGTAGATGTACTTACATATATGTCGATGTATTTTTTATGATTTTATCAAAAGATGGAAAATGACAAAATAAAGATTCGGTTCATTTAATCCTAAATAGATCTCGGATTTTGATCAAATGTCCTAAGCAAATCTAGGTTTGATTGAACAATGGACATTGTTTACAATGGAAATCGAAGTGTGGGGATCGGACATAATAAATATTGTATGTTGGAAGGTATTGGCAACACAATTAATGAAGTTCTTGACGGGTATGTTTACCTAAGGCAATTTTTTCGACTAGAGAAGTCCAATTTTGACAAAAAAGTAAATCGTCGGATTCAACTCTGCTTGTCAGTGTTCAGGAGATTACGAATAAAGAGATAATTAAAATTATCTCTTTTGTCAATATAAACGTTTAATTTGAAATTTTTTAAAACCATTTATAAAATAAATTTTAGACAATCTTGAAGTTAATTTCTTAAGCGCTTTAAGCCTTCGGCCTCGGCTTCAAATTTGGCTAGAAATTAGTCTTCGGTCGAATACGAGTAAACATCATAATTGGTCTCTGTTAAATTACTACAGTATAGTAATAATTAATCGTTTTACATATTAATTTATTCTTAGCGTTTAACTTGAAAAAAATTTCTTAGTAACCCCTACCATATATTACACTCAAACTCAAACCCTATTATTATAGGAAAAAATAATAAAGAACTCATTAAAAAAAAAAGTTAAAAGGGGATATTTAAAAGTCATTATTTCTTAGTTCTTTCCTACACGAAGAATTTAAAGCCGTTGGTCCTGCGCTTGATCTTTCTCCGGTCATTTCAGATTGCCATCCCATCGGACTGTAAGAGTGAGGGAAAAAAGTGCACTCACTTGCACTCACTTGTGCACTATGCTCCTGTCCCATAACTAGTATCAGTTGAGACTGGCAGCCCCGACTAATATTAAGTCTGGAGTATATTAAGTTACCTTTAAATACTTTCCCCTTTTTATCCTAAACTGTAAAAAAAATTCACTTGTTTGAAGATTTTTTCCTATAGAAACGACGAACATATTTTGTGATATCATTAGTTAAGACGGAATAATGGAATTTGAATTTTAGGTATCGCTTTTAATTTCTCACTTTACGCTGTATTACATATTATTCTTCCTTATCAGGGAAAATTCTACTATTATCACGAATGTTCCTTGACGCGGGTTTTTATAGATCTATAAAAACCAGCGTGAAGGAATATATAGCTGACGTGAAGCACCGACGCTCCAGGAAGTCTGCAGTCTGCGAACATGTTCAAGATCGTCCCTACTATTACATTAGATTTGATAAAACACAAAACCTCGCAAAAAACACCGATTCCTACCAAGGATCATCCTTGGTCATGCGCCATTACATTAGATTTGATAAACAAAAAATCAGAAAATTAGGAAAAATTTGATTTTCCATCATGAATTTTGAATACCTTGGAGCAAATACCAAGGGAATAAATACCAATAGAATCAAAAAGTAGGATAACGTTTACACTTTTGTTTATAACTCTGGTTTACCGAGTGCTATAAAAAATTCAATGATTTCTTGGGCGTAGTCGGGGGTCGAGGGGTAGTTTGGATAATGTTAAGTATTCCGTGAACTACCACGGCTAAAAAAAATATATATATATATATATATATATATATATATATATATATATATATATATATATATATATATATATATATATATATATATATATATATATATATATATATATACTAAATTGTATAAAATCAATTCAAATATATTATGTACTTTTAATACATAGAATAAGAGTGAATAGTAGGCACACAGTCCACCGTAAGGTAAATAAATGCTATGATTCATAGACATCAACATCTATTCTTGTCGTCAACAATCGTGCTAAACTATAAAATGGCAGCAGCATGCTGGCCCTACTTATAAGTTGGTCTGCAAAATAGCAGGAAAGGGCTTATGATTATTTAGTGGTCTTAAGACACCTTATACAGTAAGTCCTTGTGTAAATAATTTTTAATTTCTAGTTAGCAATCACTACGATTTTATTTCAACATATAATTACATTGCAATCACTCTAACAATAAAAAAACTGTTTGGCAACGGGATGCTTTTTAAATATAATATTGAATTAGCAAACGAGTTGACACTGTAACCAAACAAGACCATCGACATTTTGTCATCTCAGGAGACCAAGATAAAATATCTCGCTACATGTAATTATACCTATTCTTTTATATTTGTAGAAATAATACATAGAAGGTTGGTTACAAACTAGATGTGCTCCTAGGTAAAACGGTTGGCATCATAATCATCAACAGCCCATCACAAGTCCATTGCTGAACCTGAGTCTCCCCGTAGGAATTTCGCAAAAGACAATCCTAAGCAACCATCAACTTCCTGCATCTGTAACCTGGACGTCACTTCATGTTGTTAGTGGGGGCCGCCCTAACAACATGAAGTGACGTCCGCCCTAACAACACGAAGTAGGCTAAGTTGGGGATGCTTTAATATACTACAATTATTCACGGAGAAGGAGGTGGGAGAAAAGGGGTCGTTTATTCTAGAATTGTTCATAAGTGATGAATTAAGACCAAATCAACTGCGGAAACACACCACAGGATATTAAGGTCAACCTCTGTGTAAACAGCTCTCCGGTTATACTTAACGTGACCAGACGTCCCGTTTTGAACGGGACTGTCCCTTTTTATGGTTACGAGTCCCGGTGTCCCCGAAATGAACTCTGGGACGCAAAATTGTCCCGTTTTCTGAAACCGCGCGAAAATTTGTGTTGTTGTTACTAAAAAACTTTTTTGAAGATCCCACATCCGAATTATGGCTTTATTTTTTACACGTTCAGTCAGCAAGTTTTCATAAACCTGTATTGAAACTTGAAGTTCAGACTGTATCGGCTATTGAAGCTGCAAAAAAAAAATCAATCAACTAAAAGACAATTTGACTCAGAAATAGGCCAATCAGTTTCTTCCATTTACGGTCCGTCAATTAAAAGTGAAATCGAAAGATATTGTTACTGACATAAATTGATGACATAATTGATGAAAAGGGCGGCTACAAAATTTTATGAAACAAGCCGTGATTATCTGGAGCAGTGGACTTGCTTTCTTAACAAAGAAATGGAGATATTTTATTGGGCAGATTTAAAAAAGTTTCCCGCATGGGAAGACGTTCAAAAATCTCGGGATGTATAAATTGAAAAGGAATATATTGACTGTAATAAAGATTTTTATAATAATAGAGTTTTTGACGAACTACAAATTTCAGTTCTAAAGGCGATATTGATAATTTAGGTGAATATAAAAAAATGTGTTAAGAGTTTCATTCTTACCTAATATCACCACCAGCTGTGCCGGACGGGCGAAACTCTCCGGAGTAAATGTTGTCGAAGATACTTCGCGAGTCGCTCACGTCCTACACCTATAGGTTCCGGTGGGTACTCTCACCGCCGTCTTTGTTGGTGCCGCTGAAATATTGTGGACTGTAGTTAAAATCAAAATGCACGATTAACAAATACAAATAGCAAGGTAGTGGCCAACGGTTCGACTGATTGATTAGTCACGAAATTTTATAACTATTTATCACGGTTGTTAAACTACGGTTGTTCACTGTATATTTCAAAAGATTTCTTTAAATTGTACGGTGGTATCAAATATCTATTGGTAGTAGCTGGTTTTCTAACACTACTGACTAGCAGCTATTATCAACTAAACTAGTTGATTTTATCACTTGTGTAACTGCGGATATCAGTTACCACTTTCACTATATGTAACTGCGAATATCAGTTACGACCTTTTTCGGCTAGCTAACACTTTCACTATATGTAACTGCGAATATCAGTTACGACCTTTTAGGCTAGCTAACACTTTCACTATATGTAACTGCGAATATCAGTTACGACCTTTTTCGGCTAGCTAACACTTTCACTATGTAACTGCGAATGTCAGTTACGACCTTTTTTCGGCTAGCCAACACTTTCACTATTCACTATATACTGCTACTAGTCACTTCAGCTACCACCGGATACCACTCACTTCACTTCACTAGTCACTGGTAGTTCTTCACACTACTACGGTTACTGGGTCCCGAGCCCCTAAGGTAGACTTTAGCAATACTTTACAGTGAGCCGCTTGCCATTTTCCGTTTTGCCTCTTTATTGCATAAACTTATCACTATACAGATGGCATAAATTGCAATATTTTCTATACAAACTAATTGCTACACTAACATGCTATACATCACCAAATCGGTAGTCTGGTACTTTATTAGTATATCATAAATGTTATTAAAAACATTAACATTGTAAAAAGTTATTAAACGAAATGTCCCAAATTTTCATAATATTTGGGCATTTTAATTCTTTAATTTTTCTATAACTACGAAAGGCGTTTAATTATACAAAAATATTCCTATACTTCTTTCATCTATAAGCCATATGCTAATTCAATGTCATATTTATAACACTTTTAGGACATAAAATTATTTTCATTATTTTTAGTATGATCTATTACGCAGTTAATTAAAAAACTTCTAGAGAGTTCTACGATAAGACGCGCTGTGATTGGTCGATTTTTTGGTATATAATAAAAGTTGTTTATATTACTTGTTATCAAAACGACATTCTATACAAACATATTGAGAGTTATAAATATGCTAAATAACTATATTAATACACGTTTTCACTCAGTTTTCTTGGTAATTTCATTATTAATACAAAAAACAATATTGTTTATAACTTCGTTTCTTAAGGTTGTTAGGCCGTCGCGAACATTTCTCCCGCCGTGCAGCGTCGCGACGATTTTCTCACAGCGGCGCTGCATCCATTTCGGTGAGCGACGTTGCTTCTACTTCGGCAGCGGCACGAGTTTCCTGGTTGGCCTCTTGATTAGGCCGTTTGCTGTGCGTACTTCCACAGTGCGGATCTGTCCGTCCGCACCGGGGTAAACAGCTTCCACCCTCCCCTCGTGGCCAGGTGTTACGAGGTAACTGGCCGTCAGCTATGAGGACTGGATCGCCCACCTGGAGATTGGGACCTCGCCCATGGGCCTCCCGCCGGTTTTGAAGTTCCGGTAAATACTCTCGGACCCAACGCTGCCAGAACATGTCAGCGAGTATCTGGGAGCGTCGCCAGTGTCTTTGGCTATTCATATCTTTTTCATCAAATACTCCAGGTGTCGGCAGTCTCGCAGATCCTCCTAAAAGGAAGTGATTTGGAGTGATGGCTTCGTCGTCATTGCTGTCTACAGAGATGTGAGTCAATGGTCTGCTATTTACTGTGTACTCCACCTCGCAGAGCAGCGTGGCTAATACTTCCTCATGCGGATGTCTCTCATGAAGGACGGTGTATAGTGCCGTCTTCACGCATCGTATGAGACGTTCCCATACTCCTCCCATGAAAGGCGCGGAGGGGGTTATAAAACGCCACACTATGCCTCGTCTACTGGCTTCTTCTCGAAAAGCCTCCCGAAGTTCCTTGTCTGCACCGTGCATGTTGGTGCCATTGTCGGAATAAATCTCGGTGGGGCACCCTCGGCGAGCTGCGAATCTTCTTAATGCTAGTATTGCGGAGTCAGCGCTGAGGTTTGCGACAACTTCTAAGTGGACAGCTCTGGATGTGAGGCAGGTGAAGAGAGCTACGTATCTCTTCTGATGTTGACGTCCCACAGTGACTGAAAGTGGCCCAAAATAGTCCAGACCGGTGAAGGTGAACGGTCTCTGGTGATGAGCGAGACGTGTACTGGGATGGTCACCGGTCGCTGGCACTGATGGTTGTGCTTTTCTGATGCGACACTGTGTGCATTGGCTCACTATCTTTTTTGTGGTGGGTCGAAGTCGGATCACCCAGTAGTGCTGTCGAACCTCGTTGATGGTAGGTTCGGTTCCGCAATGATGCAGGCTACGGTGCGTCCAGTCAATATATAATTGTGTGATGTAATGATCACCATCCAATATAGCTGGCCCCTTCATGTCTTCTGTGACTCCCTTCACGGCGGCTATTCGACTTCGTAGCGCGATGATCCCGTCTTTCAATTCTATTTGGAGCGGTCGTAGGCGGCTATCATGAGCGACCTTTTTATTATTACGGAGATCAGTTATTTCTTGTGAGAAGGAGCCCTCCTGTATGGCACGTATCAGGAGCTTTTCGGCCTCTCTGATGAATTCGGCCTCTAGTGTGATGTACCTTTTGACATCTCTATTTTTCACTTGACTGGGAGGCTGCGCGATTTGTCGCGGATTATTTTTCGATTTCCTCCAGTCGGGATCTTCCTCTTTGCCCTTTTTTGTTCTTTTATAGAAGATCCTGTCTCTAGTTTTGCGGCAGAGTGTTATGAATTGTAGCACTCTAGCCGTAGCTCGCAATAAGCGTTCCCATCTCGAAAACCTTGCTGGATCGGGAACAGCTTCTCGGAGTATCGGAGCTTGATGAGATTCCTTAATGGTGAGGGATCTTTCCTCACCTGTAGGTTCGGATGACGTGGGTCTTTCGGTTGGCCATTCTGACGGTTCTTTATACAGAAATGATGGGCCGTTGTACCACTCGTGATTGGAGTCGAAGTTCGGTGGTACGTCCCTCGTGGCAATGTCAGCTATATTCAATTTGGTAGGTACCCAGCGCCAATCCTCTACTTTACTATGTTCCTCGATTGCCGCTATTCGGTGGGCAACGAAAGGTTTGTAACTCCTGGAGCCCTTTTTTATCCACGTGAGGACAGTTTTGCTGTCAGTCCAATATGTGACGGCTTCGGGCGTCACGCAATGTGCCTGGATAACGGCGGTAGCTACGCGGCTTCCCATCACGGCGGCTTGTAACTCGAGGCGAGGTATCGACGTTATTTTCAGCGGAGCTACCTTCGCCTTAGCCATGATGAGGCTCACATGTACTGTCCCATCGGGTGTTGTTGATCTCCAGTAGACTGCCGTTGCGTAGGCGCTCTCACTGGCATCGGTGAACACGTGGACTTGGAGTGAACGTGCGTCGCTGAATCCCGGGTAGCATCTTGGGATGCTTACTGATTTGAGCTGTTCCAGGTGTTGGATCCATGTGGACCATTGTTTAGTCAGGTCTTCGTCCAACTCCTGGTCCCAGTCTGTTCCTCGCCTCCATGCTTCCTGCAATATTTGCTTTGCTCGAATTGTAACTGGGGAGGCGAGGCCGAGCGGGTCATACAGCGACATTACTATTTTGAGTGCTTCCCTTTTTGTTGGTGTTTTATGCAGCAAATTGATTGGGAGTCGAGCGAGCTTTAGGTTGAAGCTCAGCTGATCGGTACCCGGTTTCCAGATTAATCCGAGTATCTTTTCCTCGGTTCCTTTGTTTCCCAGATCGACTGACTCAGATGCTTCATGGTCAGGTTCTAATTCTTTTACAATTTCTGGTGCGTTGGAAACCCATTTTCTTAAGGTGAAGTGCGCGTTTTTGTGTATGTCGCGTACTTCCTTTGATATTCGCATTGCCTCTTCCAGAGACTGGAAACTGTCGAGATAGTCATCCATATAGTGGTTCTGAATGATAGCTTCTACAGCTTCCGGATACTTGTCTTTGTGTTTTTTGGCGTTCCAGTTTTTTGCGAATATGGCTGTGCAGGGTGAACTGGCTGCACCGAAAATGATCGACGTCATTCTATATTCCTGTGGAGCTTCATTACGTCGATCCCCTCTCCAGAGATATCTTAAGGCATCTCTGTCTTCAGGTCTGACTTTAACCTGCATGAACATTTCGGCTATGTCCGCGGAGACAGCGATTTTATGGCGGCGAAAACGCATCATGACCCCTGGTAATGATTGCAGTAGGTCTGGACCCGTGAGCAGGAAGTCGTTCAATGACACCCCCCTTTGTTTTGGCTGCGGCATCGTGTACTATTCGAAACTTCTCTGGCTTCATTGGGTTATGGACGTCGAAATGGGGTAAGTACCATGTTCTTCCCGGTGTGCTAGTTTTCGGTGCTATCTCGGCGTATCCTTTTTGTACTAAGGAATTCATTTGTTCATCATACTTTCTTTTTAGATCTTCGTCTCGATCTAATTTTCTTTCAATGGAAACGAGCCGTTTTATTGCTGTTTCATAATTACCATGCATCTCGATATCCTTTTTCTTCCAGAGAAGCGCTGTTTCTATGTGCCCGTCTTGTAACCGACGGGTGCTGCTATTTAGTATATCTTCAGCTTTCTTCTCTGGGTCAGAGTCTGGTCTTCTCGGTTGATAATGAGAGATTCCAGCGCGAAATATTCGCGGAGTTGGTCATCTATAGATTCCTCGCTCTTGTGCAGCTCATTGGCCACGTGGACGCGCTGATACGGGGCTTTAGTGTGTGCCCCGTGTAGCACCCATCCTAATTCTGTGAGCGAGGCGATTGGCTGGTGCGGCGGACCTCTTCGGATTTGAGTGGCTATCAGAAGTCTCCAATTGTCCTGTCCTATTAGGATCCTTGGGTTGCCGGAGTCATATGTTAGCTGCTCCTTTATGTCTTTCAAGTGCTTGCACTTGGCTATGTCTGCTGCACGCACAGTCTGTGGCCCCAAGTTTAGGCTTGCAACCGTGCGTGCTCTGAATGGCACCCTTTTTCTGTGGAGACTCTTCAGCGATACTTTGATTCTTCGGGATTCCGGTGAATCGAGGGTAGTGTTCCCGATAGCGGTGATCTTAAACGGGTCCAACCGCCCTGTAGCTCCAATTTGTTTGGCTATCTCTTCATCCATTAATGAAACTGTTGACCCATCATCCAGCAGGGCGTGTGTGTTTACAGCTCCCGCCGGTCCAATTACTCGCACTGGAATTATTTTTAAATAGGCTTGATGCTTTGACACACTGAATGAGTTAGCAACGGTTTCTTGAGGTTCTTTTTGTTTGACCTCAGTCTTCTCCTTTGTATTATTATGGAGAAGTCGATTGTGTGTCGCGGTGCATCCTTTTATTCCACACTTATTGGTTTTACATTTGTGTGTCTGATTTCGGTAACGTAAACAGCGGAAACATAAATTGTTTTGCTTTGCGAGTTCCCATCTTTTTGTTGGTATCTGCCTCCTTAAATTTTTTACATTCGGATCCGTAGTGACCCTCCTTTTCGCACACTCTGCATTTCGGAGACGGCTTAGTAGTAGCCGCGTGTGCTCTATGTACTGAACGATTGCTTTGTGCTTCGTTTATAATTTCTGGAGGCGCAAATGCACTGCAGAAGTGAGCTTGCTCGGTAATAAATTCGCTGAAGCAGCCGAGGTCTGGTCTAGAGTCATATTTTTCGGTGTAGATTCTATACCACTGGGCACGTATAGAGTTTGGCAGTTTGTCTGTGAGGTGTCGTAGCAGCTCTGCGTTAACGAGGTAATGATCTCGCTTTAGGGCTCTAAGAGTGACAACGCTTCCCCTCACTTTGCTCGCGAATGTGCAGATGTCTCTGGGCGCTTCTGTACAGCGTGCTAATCCTCGTAATTTCTCGGTTTCTGCTTGCGCGATTGAATCTGGACGCCCAAATTGTAGCTCCAGTTCTCGCATAATCTCATCTGGCTTAGCATGCCCGATGAGTTCTGAACTGACTGTTTCCAAGGCTCTTCCTTGTAGACTTCGTCTTAGTCTAGCAGTGTTTTCAATGTCATTGAAGTAGCCTCGGGTTGTTTCGTAAATGGCACGGAATGAAAGCCACTCGGTATGTGCTCCGCTAAAGCTTGGCAGTGTCATTATAGCTTTCGACGCTGCGAAAGTATGCGACGATAGTGGCGCACTCTCTAACTTTGGTTTGTCAGCGAGCGCGGCTATAGCGGATGTGAGCTCCGATATAAACGGACGGAGCCCCCTGTCTTCACTTATGACAGGTTCCTGGCTAGGTTTCTTTGGATTGGGATCCTTTTGTACATCTTCTGGATAGGAATCCTGGTTTGTGAGCTCTGATACAATCGGTAGGAGCCCCCTGTCTTCATCAACGGTGGGTTCCTGGCTGAGCTTCTGTGTCATGGGATTCTTTTGTACATCTTCTGGATAGGAATCCTGGTTCGTGAGCTCTTTTTGGGGCTCACTGAGGTCGACAACGTCCGGGGTCGGCTTTGTGACGGTAAATGGTGCCTTCCCTCCGGTGATTGCGCCTTGATTTGACTTTTGTTTGGCTACCGAGTTTTCGAGCCAAGATCGAACGTACTCGCTCTTGGAGTGACCATCTTCATCATAGTCGTCCGATTCGTTCTCTTCCACAGCCATCTGCAAGGAGATCTGCGCAAGTTCTAGTTTGATCTTCAATACTTCTTCACGAGCCTTCAAAATTCTTCTATTGGGCCGAACAGTCTTCTTAGACTTCGTACTGCAAACGGTGTGGCCCCTCGGTGGCTCTTCGGAGTGGGTGTCTTCCCGGGCTGGTGGCGATGATGCACGGCTAAAGTCATCGTTGCCTTCTATATGTTCCCTCTGCTTCGTTGTGCGGGCCGTAGTGGACGGCGCGGGCAGGGGTATCCCCCCCTCTGGGGGGCAGCATGGCGCCTCAGCGCCCTCTACCGTTGACGGTGAGCGTGGTGGCATCTGGTGGTGGACGGCGGCGTTACTGGCCGACGAACCTCCTTCCAGACCGACGGTCCACGCCTTGGCTGCCCTTCCCTTGCGAACGGGTGATCGGCATCTTGAATCTGAAAATTCTGCGGTTTTAATACGGTGGTGACTATTTACCCGGTTCCGAAATACAAACGGATAGATCCGGCTCGAAGGACCAACGAATGTGCCGGACGGGCGAAACTCTCCGGAGTAAATGTTGTCGAAGATACTTCGCGAGTCGCTCACGTCCTACACCTATAGGTTCCGGTGGGTACTCTCACCGCCGTCTTTGTTGGTGCCGCTGAAATATTGTGGACTGTAGTTAAAATCAAAATGCACGATTAACAAATACAAATAGCAAGGTAGTGGCCAACGGTTCGACTGATTGATTAGTCACGAAATTTTATAACTATTTATCACGGTTGTTAAACTACGGTTGTTCACTGTATATTTCAAAAGATTTCTTTAAATTGTACGGTGGTATCAAATATCTATTGGTAGTAGCTGGTTTTCTAACACTACTGACTAGCAGCTATTATCAACTAAACTAGTTGATTTTATCACTTGTGTAACTGCGGATATCAGTTACCACTTTCACTATATGTAACTGCGAATATCAGTTACGACCTTTTTCGGCTAGCTAACACTTTCACTATATGTAACTGCGAATATCAGTTACGACCTTTTTAGGCTAGCTAACACTTTCACTATATGTAACTGCGAATATCAGTTACGACCTTTTTCGGCTAGCTAACACTTTCACTATGTAACTGCGAATGTCAGTTACGACCTTTTTCGGCTAGCCAACACTTTCACTATTCACTATATACTGCTACTAGTCACTTCAGCTACCACCGGATACCACTCACTTCACTTCACTAGTCACTGGTAGTTCTTCACACTACTACGGTTACTGGGTCCCGAGCCCCTAAGGTAGACTTTAGCAATACTTTACAGTGAGCCGCTTGCCATTTTCCGTTTTGCCTCTTTATTGCATAAACTTATCACTATACAGATGGCATAAATTGCAATATTTTCTATACAAACTAATTGCTACACTAACATGCTATACATCATTAAATCGGTAGTCTGGTACTTTATTAGTATATCATAAATGTTATTAAAAACATTAACATTGTAAAAAGTTATTAAACGAAATGTCCCAAATTTTCATAATATTTGGGCATTTTAATTCTTTAATTTTTCTATAACTACGAAAGGCGTTTAATTATACAAAAATATTCCTATACTTCTTTCATCTATAAGCCATATGCTAATTCAATGTCATATTTATAACACTTTTAGGACATAAAATTATTTTCATTATTTTTAGTATGATCTATTACGCAGTTAATTAAAAAACTTCTAGAGAGTTCTACGATAAGACGCGCTGTGATTGGTCGATTTTTTGGTATATAATAAAAGTTGTTTATATTACTTGTTATCAAAACGACATTCTATACAAACATATTGAGAGTTATAAATATGCTAAATAACTATATTAATACACGTTTTCACTCAGTTTTCTTGGTAATTTCATTATTAATACAAAAAACAATATTCTTTATAACTTTGTTTCTTAAGGTTGTTAGGCCGTCGCGAACACCAGCTATATTAAAGCAAATTTGTTCCTGTGATAAATATAAATATAAGTGAACGTTTCAGTAATATATATATATATATATATATATATATATATATATATATATATATATATATTCTCTACGTGGTAGAGCCATACTGCAGTTATATTAGTAGTATAGTTGTAGCACGAATGGGTCGGCTCGACCGGGGAAGGACCACGCTCACACAGAATACCAGCGTGAAATAGTAGCTTAATGCTGCTGTATTTCGTATGGTGAGTGTAGAGAACCGGAGACCCTTTTTTATTGAAAATGAGGCATTACATCTCAGTCCTCACGGGTGACAACGCATCTGCATTTTGATTTGTAATGGAAGACAGATGTAGATGTCTATGGGCCGCAGCAACCACTTACCATCAGGTGGACTGTGTGCTCGTTTGTCAGCCTATTCTATAAAAAAAATATATGGCTGGCCCATTGTCACTTCAGCTTATTAATCCGTTGGGCTATGTCAGTCACTCTTGTCCTACGCGGATATCCTCATTTCTAAGTTTATCACGTAGAGAAACCATGAGCATAGCCCTCTCCATAGCTCGCTGAGTGACGTTGAGCGTCCTCATACGACCAGAAGAGAAGGACCACGTCTCAGATCCTCATCACTGGCTATACGCACTGATAATACAATCTAGTTCTCAAATTTTGAGGTATATCTGACGAGAAGATGTGTCATAACACGATGTATGTTAACTTTAATACAACATATATATGTACTATATATAATTTTAGCTACATATATTACTAGTGGAACTAATCATAAGTAAACCAGAATACAAATTAAACAGGAGTGTGCAGCAGCATTGTTCTGATAGCAACTCAACAATAATAAAAAACTGCGATTGTCAAACCACCTGCAAAGGTGGTAGCAATGAAATGAAATGTTTTTATTTCTTTGGCGTAAGAAAATAAATTTCGTTTACGAAACATAATTTTTATAAACATAATAAATTGCCTCGTAATAAATTGTTTCGACATGTTTTTAACTGTCTCTCTGAACGGAAAAGAAACTGCGAATAATAAGTAGTAGACTAATACACAAAAACCTTATGGTTCCAGTTAAGTTCCTGATCAGAATCAGAGTTAATTCTTAACTTCAGAAATAACTAAACTTCAGAAAACTCGCCCATAAAAATGAATGAGCAACGAGGCAGTCATTCGATAATACGGTACGCATAAATGCCAAAAATATGTATTTGACATCGTTATTTTCTTATCTCTTAACCTTTAAAACTCTATATTCTCGTTATTTTTATGAAGAAATAAAATCGTCAAGGAAAGAAAATACGACAGCTGAGATTATAAAATGCGTCTCCTAAATTTTATCTCATCTGCCCATTACTCTGTCTGCTGTTTCTTTTGCTTAATAACAAGGTTCTCTTGAAAAATTATACGATAAAACTTACACTACCCTTCTTGCTATCTATTCTTTGAAAATATTTTACATAAGAAATATGGCTTGACATAATATTAAAATTATATCTTTTTGGTCGTGAAAAGAAAAGAGGAGGTCTTACGCTGGGATATGTGTTCAGACTGGGGAGCATCCAATGCTTCATGTATTATTTCGGAGCTGTTCTTTACATATAACGGTAACTTCAAAACTTTCATAGCGCGATTCAGGCTTCGATGCGTTTCGCTTGTTGCACCACAACATCACTCCCCTGCTCAGACCGGAAGTCGATTGCTGGTACGTCCTCAATGCCGGAGGAAAATGCATGCTGTGTGCGTAAGGGCAAATGACGCCGGTGCAAACGATATGCCGGTGTGTAATGTATGCCATACTACATATTTGCAAGTGATGTCGGTGCGAACGGTGGACCGAAGCAAGTGCCAGAAGTCCGCCTTATAAATCTGCCTGCGGTAAGTCGAGTATAACATAACATAACATAAACACTCACGCCTGTCACCCAGAGGGGTAGGCAGAGACTACAGACTTCCATTTGGCACGATCCTGACACACCTCTCTCGCCTCCTTCACATCCATACACCTACGCATGCATGCTCGTCGGTTAAGGGTACTCCTAATTTGGCCCGTTTTCAATAAATCGCCAATTTGGTCGATAAATTTTCGCCTAGGACGTCCCTTTCCGACTCTGCCATTCACTTCTGCAACATAAATTTTCTTTGTCACTCTTTCCTCATCCATTCTTTCCACATGACCAAACCACCGAAGCATTCCTTTCTTAATCCTGGTCACAACATCATCTTGCAAACCACACTCTTCTCTTATCACACAATTTTTCACCCTGTCATTCAGATTCAGCCCTAACATACTCCTTAACGACCGCATTTCTACTGCATTTATTCTACTCTCGTGCTTCTTCTGCCATACCCAACTTTCACTACCATACGTTAAAGTAGGGACCAACACAGCATTGTGAATTGCCATACGTGCCTTTTTTGACACATTTTGACTCTTCACAATAGAGTGCAGGGCTCCATTTACTCTGTTTCCTGCGTTCACTCGTCGTTCTATATCCTTATCATATCTCCCATCCCTGCTAAATACGCAACCCAAATATACAAACTCATCTACTTGCTCGATCAACTCCCCTTCTATTCTTATTTCACATATCGTTTTACTTTCATCTCTTTCAAAAACCGTAAGTCGAGTATATGCTGCTGGAACATAGATGTATATAAACATATATTGCTATCAGCCACAGCATCCACTTACCATCAGGTGGACTGTGAGCTCGTTTGTCAACATGTTTCGAATAAAAATATTGCCCATTTGAGTAGACCCAATATCACAAACTTAAGTTGACGTCTAGAGTGTCTTTAAAATAGTCACAAGAATTTAATCCTTATAATTAAATTTGAAGAACTACAGACCGATTTCACTTCTGAGCCGCATCTACGTGCTGTTTTCGAGAGTCATTACGAATCGTCTCGCACGCAGACTCGACGATTTCCAGCCTCCCGAACAAGCCGGTTTCCGAAAAGGCTTCAGTACCGTAGACCACATTCATACCCTGCGGCAGATTGTACAAAAGACCGAAGAGTACAATCTGTCACTTTGCCTGGGGTATGTGGACTATGAGAAAGCCTTTGATTCCGTCGAAATTTGGGCGGTGCTACAGTCCCTTCAGCGGTGCCAAGTTGACTGTCGGTATATCGAAGTGCTGAAGTACTTGTACAATAGGGCTACGATGGCTATCCGAGTACAGAACCAGAGTTCGAAACCTGTCCAACTGCAGAGAGGTGTAAGACAGGGTGACGTTATATCCCCGAAACTCTTCACCGCTGCGTAGGAAGACGTTTTCAAGCTACTGAACTGGAAAGGATACGGTATTAACATCAATGGCGAGTACATCACTCACCTTCGATTTGCCGACGATAATTATAATCCTTATGGCAGAATCGCTGGAGGACCTTACCACTATGCTCAATGACCTCAATGGTGTCTCCCAACGGATAGGTCTTAAGATGAACATGGACAATACAAAGATCATGTTTAATGTCCATGTCACACCTATGCCGGTAGTTGTTGAGAGCACTATGCTCGAATTTGTTGACGAGTACGTTTACCTGGGACAAATAGTCCGACTAGGTAAGTCCAACTTCGACCGAGAGGTCAATCGACGGATTCAACTCGGCATCTTCTCGTCAGGTATACCTCAATCTCTGAAAACTAAAGTGTACAACCAGTGCGTGTTACCAGTGATGACTTATGGATCAGGACGTGGTCCTTTACTGCTGGCCGTATGAGGACGCTCAAGGTCGCTCAGCGAGCTATGGAAAGGGCTATGCTCGGAGTTTCTCTGCGTGATGGACTCAGAAATGAGGATATCCGTAGTAAAACCAGAGTGACCGACATAGCCCAACGGATTAGTAAGCTGAAGTGGCAATGGGCCGGCCATGTAGCTCGAAGATCCGATAACCGATGGGGAAGAAAGGTTCTCGAGTGGCAGCCTCGTACCGGTAGGCGTAGTGTTGGGCGACCCCCACTAGATGGAGGACGACCTTGTAAGACATGCAGGAAGTCGATGGATGCAGGTAGCTCAGTACCGTGCTTTGTGGCATTACTTCGGGGAGGCCTATGTTCAGCAGTGGCTTGTGAAGGGCTGTAATGATGATGATGATGATGAATTAAATTTATTTTATTTGTAATTTTTATTTCACGCTTAAATGGAGTAAACAAACTACCCACGAGGTATACAGCCTATTAAATTAAAAATATTACCTTTCAGCATTTTCAAACTGAAGCAACAAGCAACAAGCACTACGAATCTATAACCATTTCTTTTTATGAAATATTTGCAACATACAAATTCGTTACCACCCCCCTTGGAAAAAGAATTCCTCACACCCTGTTATTATACTGACTTTCTATACCCTAGAGACCGGAGCACAGCAGTGCAAGCACTATTATTTGTTAGCAGAAACGGGTAACGAGATGGTACCCACACAGACGAACTTTTAGGCAGAAAAGAAGTCCCACTATCAAATACCTAAAGTTGATATCAAAAATTTTTATGTATTTTCTAAAAGTTTTTAAAGATATTTGCGAGGATGCTGTTGTGTTTTGTATATAAAGTGGTATGAAAATTGAACCAATTTCTTTCCATTTTGTAAAAAGTAATTATTTTATGGATCTTTCAATGACAAATAGTTTCGAGTTAAGCTAATTTAGAGATTTTGATTTTACGAACTTAACATTTCGGAAACATGTGAAGTTCATTGTTAGGGCCACTTCCTCGGCGCTAAAACTGGTTAATGAGAGGAGGCCTGTTACTTAAAAGTGCGTGTGTTTACTCTTTTAAAGTTAAGATTCAATTATTGTATGTACTATTATAATAAAAATCTATTAGAGGAAAAGTACAATAAATCTAACGGACGCAGTAGGTGGAGTTCATTTGTCTCACACATATCTAGAG